>VXBJ01000762.1:293639-319893 GCA_013400055.1 Nycticryphes semicollaris | reverse complement strand
TTCTCCCTGGCTCTCTTTTTGTTGATGTATTTATAAAAACTATTTCTGTTGTCTCTTATTTTAGTGGCCAAGTTGAGCTCCACCTGGCCTTTTCCTTTCCTAATTTTCTCTCTATATAACCTAACAAGATCTCTGTACTCCTCCTGAGTTGCCTGCCCCTTCTTCCAAAGATGGTAAAGCCTCTTTTTTTTCCTAATTCCCATCAAAAGCTCCTTGTTCATCTAGGCCAACTATTTTCCCCACCCTTGAATCTTGTGACGCATGGGGACAGCCTGCTCCTGGGCCTTTAAGATTTCCTTCTTGAAGAGCATCCAGCCTTCCTGGACCCCTTTGCCCTTATATACTATAGATTAAGTAATTTCTACCTTCCTGGCCTTGGTCATACCTTGGTCATTTCTAGGATTCCACTATAGTCTAGTTGTCCTGACATTAAACAATTAAGATCAAGTGGTCAAGGGTAGACAGGCTGTGAGAATATAAAGCTTAGTGCCATAAATTGGCAGCTACCAATTGCCTGATAGCCAACTTTTTGGGCAGAATCTGAAGCCTGCAGTAAGTTTCCTGCTGGGACAACTGGCTATCTAGCCAATCTATCTTGCTAAATTTGTCTGTACTAGCCAGAGACTGTAGTAGAAGTATATCCTGAGATTATTCTGATCAGTTCTCAAACATGCATTTGTAAAGAGAAAATCTAACCAGTATATACTAAGGGCTTAATTTTTTTTCCCTCTTTGCTAGTATCTTCATGTATCTTAGAAAAATAAGGAAAGGTGTCAGAGGCAAAATTAAAAGGAGGTAACATAAGTGCCAAAAGATGTTTGGAACACAGACAAAAATCTTTAAACTCCTTAACCACATAGGCAGCCCTATAACATCCCTGCTACAGGGTAACTAAAATCAGTATAAGATTAAAAGCAGGTTCTACATGGTGTAAATCTTTCTCTTTAGAAATCAGTAGTTAAACATTTATTGAAAACTAATTTGTGGCATTTGAGAAGAAAGGTCAGTGCTGTTTGATTAAACATTGCTAAAACAGCTTGCTTCTATACAGAAGAAAACACAGTCTTGTTTGAGAACAGAAAAGGTTGAACCATGCGTAATTCACAGCTGTTTTAAAACCATAAGCATCCAAACCATGTACATTCTTTGAAATAATTTCTTCTCCCAGCACTTAAAATCCCAAATGTATAATTATATTGAAAATAAGACACATCCTGATGAGAAATACCTAGGTATTTCACTATAAGGGATGTGCCTTGTAGGTTCAAATGACAGTCCAAAAGACAATGGGAGTGAAATCCCTTCAGTAAGGCATTTTTTCCTGAAGTAATAGTGCCCATGTCATAAATACAGCTTTAGATCCCACTTTCACTGAGAAAAATACTTTTTTTTATGCAAACATCGCACAGCTGCAGAAGTTTTTTTATGGCTGAGTAGACAGATGGTAAGATCCGACAAGTCACACTGACATCATTCGCAAAGTAGTGTCACTCCACCAGTGTGGAATGCCTATATGATTTTCCAGTGCTGGGACAGCATTCTGGAATATTTATGTATGACTGTGATAGCAAAGCACTTCACAGCTTGGGACACAGGTGAAAGATACCAGAAGGCATAAACTTTCAAGGGGATGTAATTATGAGCACAAAGCAGATGAAAAAATAATTTATAAGTACAGTGGCTGTGAAATGAGATTAATTTGATGTTAGCCATTAAAATAGTCTGGCAATTGTACGGATTTCCCCATGGTTAGTAAGCGGTAATGAACTATAAGGTTGATTTAAGTCCAGTGCGAAGGGATTTTCCCGTACCGTGCTTAACTGCTGCCCTCTTGTGGGAGCATGACCGTTGTCAGCATTTTAGTGTGAAACCGGCTCTGGTGAGAGCAGAGTTTTCTGTAGGGTGAGAAAGAACACAGTATGCAGGCAGTAGGTCCTGGAAAGGAAGTCTACATGCATCTGAACCGCAAATATTGAACTGTGATTTTTAAACCTCTGTGTTTGCAGCTTGTCCGCAAGATTCTACTAGGCACGCAAAGCAAAGAATAGGCTACCTGAATACCACTTTTTCTGTCGCTTCTCGTCTTGTAAAATGCATAAACTGGAAGTCTTTTAAGTAATCATTCCAAGTCTATGTCAACAAAATTTAAAAAAAAAATAAAAAAAAAACAACAAAAAAACCCCCAAACTCCCCCACAAACTACTAAAAAAGGTAGACATTTCATTGCACTCAATACTAAGTTAAGAAGGTAATCAAAGTGTAGTTGAAACTTTTAATAGTTCACTTTGCAGAAATAATTTTTGTCAACACTGAGTGGCATCACGGTACAATTTGTCAATGTAGCAACCATGTGGAAAAAGACTGTTTTTTTACATTTAAACTGGTAACCCGCAAAAACTCAAGAGACAAATAGGAAGAAAACTTAGTATAAAAGGTCAAACTCTGTTCTCAGAACCTGGTCCTAGGTTAGATTGCTGGAACAAATCTCCCATTAATGTCCTAGTGGATTTAGTTGCTGGCTCAAACACCTAGTTATATTGCTGAATTTCAAAGTACAATCTGTTAAAGTTTTTCAGATCCTGTTGTCTGGGATGAGTTAAATGGACAGTGTCAAAGAGGTTCAGTTGTGAAGGTCTAGCTTGGGTAATCTTTTTGCTCTGGTAATTTCAACTTTGCATGGTTTAGTTGAGAATTTTTAGATAATCTCAAATGTTTATCAGCACAGTTAAAAGTACTTTCTTCTATGAAGGTATGGAAGAAAGAGCTGTTGGCTCTTCCAGCTTTATTGGCAGTGTGAGGAAGGTCTGAGCTGAAACTCTTCTGTTAGTGAGATACATACTATAAAGCGTGATGCAGACACACACCATAATATCCACAAAAGACTCCTTGTGTGTAAGCCTCTGAAAAATACAGTAAAAAAATGAGTCCAAGTGACAGTTTATGATAATTCCCTGTTGTTCTTTACTATATGTACTCTGTTCCATGCCAAAAGAACGGGCAATAAAAACATTAAAAATTACTGACAACTATTACGTTTTTAAAAATTAATTTTATCCATAGTTTCCATAGTTTGCCATGGCTTCTGAATTATGAATAAGCATTAGCTAATCAATATCATTGCCTTGTGATGTAGTTAGGCAAGTAAAGAAAATCGAAGTAAAAACTATATCCTGAGCCACAGAAGAGATTTGTGTCAGAATGAAAAACTGCCTGAATTTGAAAATTCGCACAGCCTGAGAGAAAGTGAGAGAAAATGGAGAAAATAAGCATTTAACTCAACAATATAAGAATTGCATTTCTGTTTACATCCATTTGCTCTACTAACTTGATACTTCTTCAGTGATACAGTTGCAGACAGTACAGAAAAAAGCAGAGAAGGGACGTGCCAAGCATATACTGGGTCATCTCTGGAAAACTAGCAAGAAAGTTCAACCCATACACCTAGGACACCACTGCAAGATGGTATGACTTTAGAAACAGGAATGAAAGGTAGGTAGAAAGAAATATATGCTTTTGATTGCTATAGAGTTCATTTGATTGTGATAGGATTAATAAGTAGCTCAAAATCCTTTTCCATTAAGCAGTTATTAGATAGCTATAAAATCCTGTTCTAAAGTCAAATCTTATCTTACAGCAACCCAACATTGCTTCAGGTAGGCTCACTTTACTGATGGCAGTAGTAGCAAAAAATTTTCCTTTGATAATGACAGTTTCACACATGTATGACAGCGTTTTCTTTATACAGCCTCTAGATTGCAAGGGATCTAGTCTGCAACTGGATCCTTCAGGCAGTCATGTTATTCAGGAAAGGGACTGCCATCAGTCTCGCTTGACATGCATGCTGAGCAACTTTGTCTTGACCTTATACGCTTTTGTTCTGATCAAACAATCTGTTGTAAAAGTAAATTCAACTGTGCATGAGTACACACGTAGGATTAAAATGAAAAGGATAATTGTTAAGACTGCTTGAGAACTTAGACTCATGAGTCACATAGGTATGAATGGGCTGTGTGTAGGCTAAACCCCAGCCCTCACTTTGCAAATGGGCTAGTGCAGTTCCCAGTGCCTGTGCATCGCACAACACAAGGCTGACATCCTAAACACAGTGCATTGTTCAAGACAGGGTTTAGATGGCAATGTCAGAATCAGGCTTTAGATCACTGGGAAGCGTATTTCAGTTTGCTCAGCCTCCGGTATCCAGGTATGCTGGTTCACTAGTGATCTCAGAACACAGGTAAGACAGCCAAGGGGCATATATAGCACAGGGTCCACCTCCAGCAGTAGCAGCCAGAGGTGCTGTTTAGGAGAGTGTATGAACCTATCCATTCCTGAACTCCTTTCCCTCCCACTCCATACATATGTAACTGGACTAGGGATGCTAGAAGGTGCGTCCCTGTCTGTTGCTTTAGTGTTCACTATCCAGATATTTTTCTGACAGATAACTTAATAAGGAGTCATAACCCAAACCCTAGCACATTGTGAGGTATGGTCCTGCCACCCTTAGAAGCCTAATAACAAAGGCAGGATTTGCTGGCTGTACTAGTTTCTGTGAGTCTGAGGAGAGTAGAATGAACACACGGAGAAGCTAATAAGGATATAGAGAATCCAGCTGGAGAAGCACCTTTGTGAGAAAATAGTAAGAAAGATTTTTATATGTGTGTTGGCTGAGAGAGATCTGAACAACAAGAAAGGAAACTTACAGTTTCTTTCTTGTTCTTGAAAGAGAGAAGATGTTACTGTATGCTTTTTATAAGGAAACAGGGTAGTCATCGGTGCTTGAAGAAGGGAGGAAAATGCATGGATGCAGCTCCAGCTTAGCAAGACTTGTAGGACTCTACTTCTCTGAGTGTATCAGAGGTGTCTTGACTGGCTTGCAGATCCTGTGGCACCCAGCAAGAGCCCCAGAGAAAGCCGAGATCTAGCCTCCACATGAGATGTTATCTCCAGCTCATCTGAGAGCTCAGCACTGGTACTGGTTCTCTTCCTTTTTACGTAGGTGCTATCTTCCTGTTAAGAGTACCAGTGTTTCCCTGCTTGTTTTAAGTTCCAGACTTAGTAAGATATGTCGGTTATGTGCCCTTTTCCCCTGAGACAAGGTGCGGATGATCAGGGGAGAGGCAGTAGCTCTCAAGACACACTGCCTTATGCTACAACAGGACCTTGGTGGCCATCATCACTGTGACACGCTTATTCTGTAGATGAAAGGTGTTTGTACAAACACCATGGCCATTTATCATCACACAAACCTTTAGTTCCCCAATTTCTTCTGCTCCTAGAAACAACTTACAGAAATGAGCCAACTGTCAAGCTAACTTCTGAACTAATAATGGGGTCAAGCTTGTAGAGTCCATAGCACTGGGTAGAAGTTTTGGAGTGGAAGAGGTATTCAAGGCTGCTTAGTGGGAGATTCAGCATTGTCTGGAGAGAGTGAAAAGGGATGCCAGCCAATTGCCTCAGAACACAGAACACAACTCGATTTTCCAGGGCATACTATCTCCACAGGAGTATTTGGCTGTTACATCATCCACCTCAGCAAAATATATCAGTTTTGATGATGTGTTTGCAATGGTTTCTCATGGCCTCTCTTTCTTAAAAGTGCAAGTATGAATGATTAGAGGAAGAGACTAGGAAATATTGTAAGTCCTGTGGCACTGAAGGAATTCTTCCATTAGGGCCAGATGTTGCCACTGTGTGAGGGGTAACAGGGCAGTGCAACCACAGACCTGACACCACAGCATCAGAGAATTGTATGAGCGCACACAGAGACACTTCTGGAGGGGCTGGTACAACTGGCAGCCTATTCATTTTTCTGTGTTGATGAGAACCAGACCTGTTGAGGGAGCAATATGTGACATCTGCCCAGCCACAGAGCATCTGGAAGCTCATGAACAGTGTATTATATCACAAGAAAGAAAGCCTGATCTCTGATTTCAGATAAGAAGCAGAAAGTGATGGAGCACAAAATACCTCAGAAAGCCAAAGTCTGAGAAGGTGCTGGTGGACAATGGGTCAGTGGGAAAAGGAGTGTAGATGAAAACTGTTAGCAGGATGAACTACTCTCATGAACACTGAAAGAGTGAAAAGAAGTCCCGTCAGGATAAGGACACCTTGACAGAGTAACATACAGATAACAATATCAGTTATCAGTATTGAGGCAGATGACTGCACCTGCCAGGAAGAATATCCTTTTAATATGCGGGAAGAATTGAGACTCCAACACAGAACACTTCTGTATGTTTGTGCCCAAGATGATCAGGGTAGGGATGTAGTACAGCACCAAACCAGCATAGAGATTTGGAACTGCATTCCCAGTGGCAAGCCAACTTAACGAAGAACTTTATGTGTTAATCCCACCTGTTCCTCTTTAGCATGCAGATCACATGGCTGATTACTTGTAGATTAGAAGTTAACTGTATCCCTGCAGGAAGTGCTATTTCAGGTCTTTATTTCATCCTGTTCAGCAATTAATCATCTCATGCATATATGGAGTGACTGCAGATATGACTGGCTTAAGGTCTAGGGCACATCAGGATGCACCAATTTATAAACCATTGTTTATTCCTTTTTAGAATAGCGCTAGCTGAGACAATTCACTGCAAGCTGCAGTTTGCTGACCATTCCCTGGACATACTAGAGATGACACGGTTCTGTATTTTCACACAGGCTGAGACTAATTTAAAAAATCAGGGTGGAAAATTTCACACTCACAGCTTCCAACAAGTGGGATGATAATGCTCGTATGGTTAATGATATTGATGCATACTGTACTGTGTCACTTGAGACTATGCTTCACTTACAGACATTTTACTAGTGACAGAAAGATAAATGGCAATGAAATTATTCAGTATGCTGGAAAAGATATAGTCTCTATTTTTTTCCTCTTTCTTTTGCAATAATCCTTGAGGTTTATGAACTATAAGGTGCCTGAAACTTCTGTTGGAAGGGTACAAAATAATAAATGAGAATTAACAGTATTCTCAATAGGGAATCTTTTCTGCAGCTTTGTTAGGAGTGCATGACAGATTGTTAGGGCTAAAAATTTGAAGCTCAAGTTCCCAGTGCTCATGGACGCAAAGAAGCATATGGAAGTTCAAATCAATGAATGGCTCTTAAATGCATTGATTTTAATTGCAGAGTTCCTGGGTATTAATTAGGGCTAACAATTTATTAGTGAAATTGCTCATAAATTCAGCTGATACTCTGCTTTGTGCACATCTGCACATGGCATGGTTTGCACAACCTCTGGTAAGAGAAAAGTTCAATTTACAGCATGCTGCAGCAGGTATGCTACAGAGTAACGGTGGAGGAAAACTGGTGTTTTGAGTACAGGCCATGATGAAGATTGTTGGGGTTTTTTTTGTTTGGGATTTTTTTTGTGTTTGTTTTTTTGGTACTCAAGACTGGAGTGGACTTATTGAAACAAAGTATTGAAAACTCTGTCTTGCCAGTAGGTGCTCTGACTGTTTTGCCTGTCTTGCATTATTTCAGTTGCGCTGATCGCTGCCTATGATGATCATTGCAGTTTGGTGTAGCGAACTAGAAGCACCTCTGAAAAACTGAGGGAGAAGTCACGCATTTCACTAATGAAATGAGGTAACTAGTGGGGAACAACTTAGAAAACCCAGCAAGAGAACAACAATTACCTAGTAGAGCTGTTGTGCTTGAGAGAAAATACTCAGACACAATGCTTAGGAACAGGCTGGAGTAGGCTGAGGCAAAAGTTTTATTTGAACAGATTTGGATAATACCTCCATTTAAGTCACATGTTTGTGCATGTGAATGAGAACAGAAGTCCTACACCTCTGTTTTCACTCTCCGGAAAGCCATTAGTACACAATACAGTACAGCATACCAAGACATGAGCAGGTATCAAGTGCTTACAGGTAGCACTGTTCCCATCTAAATGTAGTATCTTGTTACAAAGGTGAGATGGTCCTTTCCAGGTGACAAATTGAGACAGTGAGAGCTCTTATAACAGGAAGTCCGTGCATGACAAAGGATAATAAACCCAAGGGTCATGCTTTAAAAAGGTTAAGAAGCTGAGGTATGTTCCACTTTTCAAAGGACTGGGTTTTGCATATGTGTGTCTGCACACCCATACAGAAATGTATATGCAGTGGATTTAGATTTGCTAGGTTGTATCTTGCAAGAAGCATGGAGCTCTGCATGAGCTAGTTACCAGTGTTTTCCAGGCTACTGGAGAAATAATCTCAGTACCTCATTTCTTCCCAGAAGGAAATTGGTAAAGTACAAAGTTGTGAGCATCATCTTCCAAATCAACAAACTGAAAAAACAGGCATTACCAAAGTTGAATTGTTTGCCTGGTGTTTGCTGTTGCCTCACACATAGGATAGGCTGTGAGGATAATCTATTAAATAAAGAACCTTGATATCCTGTCACAGATTATGGTGTAATATTGCAAGCTACTGATTTTTCTCTTCCTAAAATAAAATAGTAGTAACCAATCTTTTCCTTTTCCAGATCCCAGATTTGGTTTAGGCCAAATTGACCAATGATGAGACAACAGGTTCTCTCANAGGATCAAAGGCAGATGGACAGGCTCCTCCTAGGATGCCAGCTGTTGAAGAAAGAGACCCCTTCATCTCTCATCTTTTTTACTGAGCTTGGAGCAGATGGGATGGAATACACCTGCTGGACAGTTTTGGGTCACCTGTCCTGTTCACTCCTCNGATCCTCTCTGCATACTGTTCCTTGGCATCAACTATAAACACAGATCTTATCTCTGTGAAGGAGAGTTTCTGAGAAGGAACAATTAACACCAATATGGTGTTAATTTCGGAGAGTTAGAAGAGGCCTAGATAAAATGTAAACTTACTGAACAGAAAGTTGTTTCTGTTTCACCTCAAACCAGGACACAAATCCAATGCTATTCCAATCTGGCTTTGTTTAGCAAAAGCACCAAGAACATCCGTATGGCTCATTTCATGAGAGCTGACCTGTAAGAGGGAGCAGAGTTATGAATGGAAGGGCAGGTTTCCCATGCCAAAAGGTAAGCCTGTCAGTGTTGAGAAATAAACTTTATGGAGATGAGGCTGAGACACAGTTATACAAACTACCGTCAGAGATGCATAGCACAGGATGAAACCATGACCCTTGACAGCTGAAACACACTACTAAGGTCTTCATAAGGAGTGTCTGTTCAAGTACAAGACACTCTGCCAAATGAAACAATAGCATGGCACTCAGTAAATGCCAACCATCCAAAGTCACAGTATGTGCACTCAGAGAGATTTCACTGTTTGCCTCCATGTGATTGTCTGAATGGCTGTGAGCAATACCACAGAAGGCACAGAGAAGGAAAAAAGCAAAAGCAGAGCAAAAGTATCCAAGACCCTGTCACTAAGGAAAAGCTGGAAACTCAGTGATCAGGGATGAAAGGGGACTTTAATGGCCCCTTTGCAAACACTGAAGTGATCTGTTTCCTGCTCCTAACCCTGCTTAGTTCAGGAAAACAGGATTTCCATCATGATAAAATCTCCACAAAATAGTGTCAGAAAAAATGAAATCTCATGTTTAGTCATAGACATTTTCTTTGAGAAAAAGTCACTGGCTTCAATGTCAACTTTCCACTGGCAGCGAGCAGCTGTGCAATACAAAGGCTCTGCCATCAGATGGCAATGCTTGTTTACACCAAACTACTGAAAAACTAGAGCCTGGTCACTCTGCAGAGGCGCAGAGGCTGATCTGGGCAATCTTGTGTGCCCCTCCCTTCAAAAGAGGTTGCGAAGCTTTTGGCACTCATGGTGACTAAGTAAATGACGGGAAGGATAAAGGCTGTCTCTCTTCTTCCTACAGAGAAGACGTATTCTGAACCTGCCGTTAATACAAAACAATAATTTAAATCCTACTGGAAATCGTATATTCACTGCCCTGAGCTCTCTGCTTCCACTTACTGAGTATTTCTCACAGTCCCACAGAGGTGTCAGTCCTCCCAGTCTGGTTCCTTCCAGGTAGCTTACAGTAGGGAGTGAAGCTGCTTTAGCAGTACAGGATTAGATGTTCTCCATTTGACACCCCTAAGTACTGCTGTTGTGATGGCTGTGATTATTATTTTTAGCACAGTTATTGTTTATTATGAAGAACATAATTTTGTGGCAATAGGAGTATTTATTGGCACTGTACAGACAGAGAACAAAACAGAGTCCTTGCCCTACACAGTACACAATCTGAGAATAAGAGAAAAAAGACAAAAAGAAGTATATGAGAATGTTCCTGGTTTTACAGATGTGTTGCTGCAGTGCTGTTGTGGGCAAAACTTCCACTGTAATTCAAAACTGTCACTTATTCACCTTTTTCTCTTTGCATTCTGCAGTCTACATGTCATTCTTCAGATAGCATTTTGCTACTGAGTGCTGAGTACACCTCCTTCAGATGAAAAAAACAATCAAAAAAATATGGGAATGTTAAAAAAAACCCCAACCTGTAAGAATAACATAACTTGAGTTGGAAAAGATCCTTTTCAGTGCTCAAATTGGATGAGCTTGCCAAGTAACACATCCCTAACTCTTCCAGTTTGCATGAAGAAAAGATAGCAAACTGTCCTTTCACATTCAGTGCTTCCTTCCATTTATAAGGCTAGGTTCAGCCATTTATAGGCTGAACATCAAAAACAATTAAATAGGTCCCATGTGTATTGTGTGATATGAAATCCCTATGAGACAGCAGGATTCAAAACATCCTGCCCTCAGCTTCCTCTGAGTCTTAATTGCAAGCGATGAACAAGCACTGCACAACAAGGCACAGCTGGAAGTTAATTTAGCCTATTTTTATAGGGGAAAGGAGATACTTGTTTTTATATAGCTGATAGGATTTCTCTTTGCCACAGATACAGGCCAAAGTAGAGGATTCTACATGTATTTTATTCATTTTTGATATAATAGCTACATAGTGCTCAATGTGAACTGGGTGCTTGAGAGTAGCAGTCCTCAAACTTTTTTTCATTGCACACCCCTACGAGTAAAAAAATATCTGAGAATGCACTCCCAATACATATATATTTATTTATAAATTATATACATGAACTACTGTACTAGTGCTCTTTACATAATAAAAATATACATGCAATAGAAATTTTGAAGGGATGACATAAAGATAAAATAAATACTATTTTAAAATTGTTTGGGGTTTTTTATTTTTTTATGGTAAAAAAATACATGGATTGTCTTGTGTATTCCCTGGGGTGCAGGAACCCCAGTTTGGAGACCATTGCTCTACAGACACAAGCTGTGAGGTCTGATATCCATTGGCCTGTATATGACCAAAAGGATGCTTCTGTTCTGATTTACACAGGATATGAGGTGTCTCTTCATTTCAAAGGACAGGGACCTGCATCATTCTTTTAATCAGTTTCACTTATGTGGATGGCTGCAAGCAAAATGTGTTCATAACTGAACAGGATTAAAACTGAGGAGCCTTTATTGCAAGATTAGCACCTAAAGATTAATAAGCTCCTGGGATCTCACATAGCAGCAAACAGTATAGGTTTTAAGGGACAAAAAGTTGCAGAGTGTGTGGCCACTTGTTTATGAGGCATTTATGCATTATAACAGTTCCATGCAAGTATTGTTTAATGGCATTTTGGGGAATGCTTCAAATTGAAATTTAATGGGGAAATGCTTTTAGCAACAAAAGAATGAGATGAGATGAGATGAGATGAGATGAGATGAGATGAGATGATGAGATGGAAGAAAAATAGATACTGAGATTGGAAAATGAGAAAACAGAAGGGATGAGGACAGGCAAACTGGACAGGAAAGAAAGAAAAGAGAAAAGGAAGAAAAATGTTATGCCAGCGCTGCAGAATGGGAATCAGTGCTGCTTTGTGAAAGCAGATGTTCACAGTAACTGTGAGAACAGTTGGCAGAAATTAGTTTCTCCAATGCTAATGCTGTCTTTTAAAATATATTTTGCAACCCTGTATGAGTATCATGCTTTTTCTAATATTTAAATAGCATTTTTATATAATAAAATCTTCAGCTCCAAAGCTCAAAAACATTCATATTTAACCATAATTTACCTAATTATACTATATGATAACCTTAATAATATCAGTGTAATATAGAGGTATTACCAAGATAATAATATAGTATAACTGGAACCCAAGATATGGTTTCTGATAAACTGCTGAGATATTCTTACTCTTTGACTTCCTGAAAATCAGAAATTATTATGTTCATTTAAGAAGTCCCTGCTGCTCTTCCGATCTTTTGTCATGCAGAAAGAACTTCCCATAGAAAATGTCTCCCTGGGGTCAAATTTTAATTGACCCACAAAAATCATAGATGGATTTTTCAGTCAGGGGTTTGAGCATTCAAGGTGAAAGACTACGAGTTCCCAGCCCTACTTCAACTCAGCCTAACTCTCGTGTTAGCATTTACACACTGACTCCTGCAAGCCTCACATCTAAAACTAGCTGTGAGACACCTGCTAGCATCTGCCGTGGCATCGCATGGGGAACTGGTTTGGTCCAGCCACATATGCCTAGCTGAATGGTTACAACTGGTATGACACATAACACTACTCCTATATCAGCTTTTAACAGTCCTAAGGTATTTCAACTGCAAAGGCTACTCAAGTAAGGCTACTCAAGCAGCCCTTCACTTTCTAGGAGTAACTCTAGTTTATAAGCATTTGTCTGAAGATTTTTGGATCCTACATCTGAAAGTAGCTTGAAGGCTGCAGAGACCACCGTTCCCCTTAGACCCTAAATGTAGATTAAAAATTAAATTTAGCCTGCTCCTTCTTTGTCCCAGCAGCTACTTCTGTCCCTACCTAGTTTGTCAGCCTTGTTGTCAAACCTTGTTCTCAAACCTAATCTCAAGGTTAGTCATAGCCCGTTAATGACTTGAAGCCCTTGACCCACTAGCCACATGGAAGGTCTTATCCAGAGTAATGACCTCATCTCCACTCAGCCTTCAACCCAGCTTCTTGCCAGGCCAAATCCAAAACCAAATATTAATCATAGTCTCAGGCATTTAATGGCTGCCGCCAGGCAGAAATCCAAATGTAGTTACCTCTAAATCAGGATCAAGTGGTCCTTTGTTCCACTAAGCTGTAATGGATGTTTTTAGGTCACTTATTAGCCCAATTACAAATCCCAAACTTTGTCCAGTGTCCCTGGCCATCCCCTAAACTTTGCACTTCATTCCCTGCAAAGCTCAGAGCTAACCTTAGCTAACTGGATCATCCCTGACCAGTCTCTTGAAACTTGTACCAGCCCAGCTGCCATGCCAGACTGCAATCTAGCACAGTGGTCCCTAGCACTGTCAAAAATAATTACAGCCAGCATTTTAAATACTGAACTAACCAACTAGCTGAAGGAATGTAAACATCATTAGGGAATGAGTGTAAACTTGCCATGGCCTTTACAGGGTCACTGGCCCTAGCTGCTTCCTTTTCCCTTCTGCCTAAAGTCAGAGTCCCCCAAGCAGTCTGAGCAGAAGGTGTCATGTGGCTGCACCTCTGTGTGGCTCCAGCTCATTTCATCATCTTTCGAAGGCCTGAATTCAACACCCTCAGGGGCCAGCAGGTCACATTAAATCCCAGGCTTGATGGAGGAAAGCAAGCCATNTTATATGCATTCATATAGTAGGCTAGTGGGAGTTTAGCCAAATTAAATTAAAGAGTATATGCACTAACACAGAGCAAATTTTTTGTATTATTCTTGGGTGAATCACACTTGAAGCTAAAAAGGAAAACAGCATTAAGTGACAGATAAATTTCTTAACCTCCTGCATTCTTCTTATGGGCAAAAGCTACAAATAAGCTATAGACTGCAGTCAGAACGGAAAACTCCACTGAGTGCTTTTTTGGCAACTTGCCATCCTACAAATGCTTAATGATACATTTAAAGTTAAAAAAAACCCCTAAACAAAACAACTGTTCTTACATTTAGCTCGATTTTTCTTTCACTAATTTAGCCTTTTCTTGTCTACGATCCAAAGTAAGTAGTTTTGGAACTGGGAAAGGCCTGTACTGTTCCATATTGCTTTTACCCAATAATTTCTTCATTTTCAACTAATATCATGCATTTAATTCACTTTTAAATATTAACATTAGTGCCAGAGAATGCTTATCTACAAAGGCCCGTCTGAATAAGTACAAGAGTTCTGCGTGGGTATAAGCTCTGGTTATTTTGCTTCATATAAATGAATTTTGCTGCAGGTATACCCTGTTAGTAGAGATTATATCCTCTACTGGAAGTTAAATCAGCTTGTCAGCAAATTTGAGTGTCCTGATTTTACATTAATTATACAAATATTTAGCAAGTGTATTCTTGCTTCCCACTGAACTCCCTTTGTTTGAATGCTTTTTAGAAAAGCTTTGCTATCTACAATGGCTTGGAGACTGTATGGCATTAAGGACCTCTTTTTAATGAAAAAACAGATCAGGGAATATGAAGGGAGAACTTAAACTATGGTGGTTCAAATTCTAATGCTGCCTTTGATGCTGGTCTCATGGAGACAAAACAAAAACATTCTTCCAAAATTGACTGGTACTTGATGGACAAAGGTGTGGCAGGAGAACGCAGGGTTTCTGCACACCACCACATACACTTCTTTAGCCTGTGTTCCCTAAGATATCTACTCATCTTCAGACCCCAGTCACTTTTGCCCTTTTCTTCTTGAAACCAGGCTGGGAATGGTTCACAGAGGCAGGCAGAATTTGAGTAATGAAGCATTGATAAGCTAGCACAGCATTACCACAGGGAAAAGGAAAAGGTTTTGGTTGCCTGATGATCTAAAGAAAAAAGAGCTCTGAAGAGATGTGAAGTAAAAAAAAAAGGATACATAAATAGAAGAAAAATAACATGTTTCTCTAAAATAAGGACAATGTTTGAATCCAAAATGTAATTTAGTGGAATATCAGGAATCTCACTCTCACTGAATGCCAGGCCACCTCTGTCCCAGAATGAACTTGAAAATCTGATTTTGGACACTTGTTTTGGAAACGTAAATCTCTGTTTTCTATATCTGAGTTTCAACAGCAGGAAAACATGCACTGTAACTGCTAGGATGATTACCACTAATTTTTTGAATGAGGTTCAGTGTACTGCCAGCGGAACTACACTTGTGTGATACATCCTCTCTCCTACTTCTCTGCCAAGACAATCTGGTAGGCTAATGTCTTTGGCTTTCACACGCTGTAATTTTGTATGGTCAGTGAAGAACTTGCTGTTAAATTTGCCCCAGATGACAAATGTCTTAGAAACTGCCACTGTTGTGCAGTTTTTACTTTGGGTTCTGTTTCAGATGGTTTTTGGTTTGTTGCTTACACTGCGAGCCCTGTAGGCTCAGTCTGCTGTCCAAGCTGGGTTCTTACTGGTTCTGCATCACTACTAGTAAGCAAGACTCCATAGCCCAGACATCTCTATAAACTGGGGAAACAAGATAAAATGCTTGGTCTATCCTTTAGGTATCACCCTGCCCTAGGAGTAAAAAGCTGGAAAGGTCACTGTATCTACAAAAGTAAGCAGGTGGCCTCTTATAGAAGAAAGGAAAGTAAAACCTTGGACAAATGAGTGGTTACTGCTTTCACATTTCCCTTCTTTTGGAACTTACAATTCTGTTTTCAGTCTGTTAATTTCAGCATGTAACAAAATAAAAGCAGAAGACTGCTGGAAACACCGACTGCTCTGAAGAAACAAAGTAGAGTTACAGTCAAGATAAAAGTGCTTTACTGAGCAAGCAGAGTAAGGGCTATCTGGCAGCTACAATCAACACATGAACTAAGGTAAACAGTGGCACATTTAAGTTCTATCACCCTACCGGAATTTCAGGATGCTCTACATATGGACATGAAATGAAAAATAATAAGGTTTTATGTAAAGCCACAGGCTTTGAAATGTTGTATTATAAAAATACATCATAAATCAGGGACTCATGGTTACCATGAACAGTGGTGGTGTAAGAACCAGGATGTTGGAATGGATTAGTGGCCATGTAGACACAAATGTTACACTGATTCTCTGTATCCAGTGAAAATCAAACCAGTAAATCATTACCAGAAAGCTTCACACTCTGCAGTAACTGAAAAGCCAAAGGTCACTGCATGATTGACTGTTAGGGATATCCACTGAGCAGTCAGTTTCACATTTAATCTTTCACTGGAATTAAAAATTAAAAACAATGGAAGTAATGCTTAGGCAAAATTTTACTGATCTGCTATGGTATTACAAAAGTTTTCTACTCTTGAACAATTATAACAGTTAAAAGGTCAGGCTATGAAATGTCAAGAGTATCCACACAGCTGAACTGTTAATCCTGGGAATGCATAACAAGGACTGCATGAGTAGTCATAAAATTTTAAAGAGGTATGGTAAATCTCTTTATGAATGCTGCCTTCGTTTTTACAGTAAAGCAGTTAAGTGAAATAGAAACAGGTTACTCATCTCCAGTGGGGAACCCATTTGGGCCACAATAGTACAGTTTATTTTAATCCTTCTCTCCCAATGCCTTTTGCCTTCCCAGTGGTATTTCTGAAAGAAAAAAACATAAAAGTCAACCATTGATATTGTCAACCATTAACTAAATTTTGTTCACATCAGCTTTGTGCATTGAAGGAGTAATTTAATTGTTTTCTTGTTGAAATACTTATCTGCAGTTTTCTGGCACAGATGCTTAACATGACAGTTTGACATTGCAAAACCTCTTGCAAAACTCAGCTCCATCTCTTCTGCAGTTGATCAAAACGAATACTTCAGTGCTTTAGCAAGAAAGGTAGTTCCTATATGGCATGAAACAGAGAAATGAAAACTAAGAGAAATAATATCCTCATTTTCTCCCACAATTATAACAAACAGAGATCTCATGTGCAAACTAACAATTTCATTTACAAGAATAGGCAAAGGATTGAGAGATGTCTGTCCATTGTAAAAGTGCTTTTAAGCTCCACTCTCTTTTTGACAAAACTTTCCAGAGTAAAACTATGAATGAAAGTCCACAGAACTGCTGACTGCTTTTACTTTTTTTCCTGTTAGAAAAATACAAATGCATAAGGTTACTTTTTGGCTTTTGACCAAATAAGGGTGTCTTACTCTTCCTGAAGGAGGCTGAGAAGCTACATCAGCCTCTCTTCAGGTTTCTGCAAAGCCCTGGCAGTAGGTGCTGGTAACGTTGGGTTCATTTGTGTACCCCTAAAATGCATCCACCAGAAGGTGGTACAGGACAGTTTGCACCTACAGGTGTACCTTTCCCATGGATATCCATACTGTGCTCATCTAGTATGTCCCAAGATCAGCTGTTACGAGTAGGATTAGGTCCTGTGTCCCATCCAGGGCCCCTTACAACAGGAAAGACATTGAGGTACTGGCGTGTGTCCAGAGAAGGGCAATGGAGCTGGTGTGGGGTCTCTGGAGCACAAGTCTTGTGAGGAGCACCTGAGGAAGCTGGGGTTGTTGAGCCTGGAGAAAAGGAGGCTGACCTTCTCACTCTCCACAACTCCCTGAAAAGAGGTTGTAGAGAGGCTGGGGTCAGTCTCTTCTCCCAGGTGATAGGGCAAGAGGAAATGGCCTCAAGTTGCACCAGGGGAAGTTTAGGATGAATATTAGGAAAAATTTCTTCACCAAAAGGATTTTCAGCCTTCGGGAGAGGCTGTCTAGAGAAGAGGTGAAGTCACCACCCTTGGAGGAATTTAAAAGCCAGGCAGATGTGATACTGAGGGACATGGTTTAGTGATGGTTTTGTCAGTGTTAGATTGATGGTTGGACTAGATGGTCTGACAGGTCCCTTCCAACCTAGACAATTTTGTGGTTCTATGATTCTATTTTATGACTTCTCAGATTGCTCCCTTTTCAGCATTAATGTTATTTATTTATATATGTACACGATAGAACTGAAATAAAGTGGCTCCCTTTTTCTTAGTGTTTACAGTCTGTGCCACTTATTCTGCAGTCAGATCCTCAGGAACTGATTTTTGTACACAAGTCAAATTCAAATTCTGTCAGCATCACTGGGCACCGATCTGAAAAAAAACCCAACCATTTCTGTACCAGATTATAGGCCTTGGGGTGAAGGAATACTAAAAGTAAAGTAGTTCCCCAGAACTGGAATTGAATACTGGAAAGGACTCTGCCTGAGTGGTCAAATTCAGTTTTCTCATACCTACACACCACAGATGGTAACTAGTTACCAAATGCAGAACCATCTACAAATACCTGCTCTGACACCAACCTACACCACACGCTCCTTTCTAGCTTTGAGTGTTCAGCAGGAAGATGATGTTGGCAATTGACACAGACAACTTGCTAACTGCAGGTACCAGCAGAGGCCTGGGTAGGCAAAAACTCTCACATCACTATCTCCTTTCCAGAGTGAAGCAAGGCTGTGAAAGGGAGGTGGGTATGGGTCAGCCTCTCTCTTCTCCTGGATGGTAGATGCATATCCATGGTAGGATGTATATGAAGTCCATATGGTTCCTCTTCTCTGAACTCCAACAGGCCATTTCCTCTCCTGCAACCCCCTGACTTGCTGTTGTTGGTAGTGAGTCATTCCCAACACTGAAGTTAATGGTTTGGGTTCATACACAACTTTGGTACCTCACACATGATTGACAGTCTCTTATGAACTGTGAACATCAGACAGGCTCTGAATTGCAAATTAGTTTTGGGACAGAGATCCAGGTGTTGCTCTGCCTTATCAAACTTAGCTGTAGAAACTTAGATCAAAGAAGCACAAGCCCTGTAAACTAAGCAAAACATGAGCCAGGCAGTTGTAGTTCCAATTACATTTATTGTTCTCAAAGATTTAAAAAAAAATATTAATGAGGAATCTCATAAATCATACAATAATGAATTAAATTTTATTAGCAAAGGTTCAATGAATTGTGTTATTCTTAATACTATTCTAAAGGTATGCCTGTAAAGGATAGTGTAATTTTCTCTCTTTCTTTCAAATATTCAGACAGTTCATACTGTCAATGCAGATGGTAAGCCAGGTTTAGAATTCAAACGGTTCTTCTTAATTGATGTTATTCTTATAATTTTAGTGTGATTCCAGAAAATATCTCCAAACTTGCAACATCTGAAATTGAAATGCTGTGTTTTACATATGTTATATGCACAATGTTATAAAGAAATCCATTTGTTTTGTGTTTATTACTTCTTTGTAAATTATGAATACATCATTGGAGTCTACCTCATGAGAATAAAACCTATAATTCATCAATAAATTAACAAAATTTTCTTTTAATATTTGGAGCTATTACTAAGAGTTAGAATGTTAGATTATTTAAGGCATGTAATGCAAATATTATAGAATTATGCATTGAGCAGCATGTCCTCTTCTAGAAGTTGCAAGGTACATTATTTTTTTAAAAGTATAATTTTATTTCTCTTGTGAATCCAGTGATTGGTACATAATCTGAACACCTTTTTTTTTAAAAAAATGGTTTTCACATTATGTACTTCCATACAGTATAACTTTTTGTTTTGAAATTCCTTGGCCTGTGTCATGCAGCAGATTCAGGTAAACATTAATTAACTCTCCTCACATTCAAGTCTATAATTTACTAGAGACATATTAAATTAGAACAAAACTTACTCTCAAGTTCTATGAAAGCAATGCTGAAATTTGCTCTTTAGGTGCTTTGGGTTTCCCCCCTGCCCCTCTTTTACTGGTGCTGAGGTGATGGGCTGACAGCCCGCAACAGGTATATGGTGTAATGGAGATGCAGCGCACACTCCTTCAGCCTCCCCAGATACAGTCCTCCAAGTGACAATGAAAGGATTTTCATGAACAGTTGATCCAAAATGCCATTTTGAGCATGAAAAGGAAACAGCTTTATTTTGGTAAAAAATATACACATATTTCCCTCATTAAGGTTTGCACAGTAAGTTTTGTACTTCACCCATCACCCTGACATCTCAAGACCCCTAAAATGTCTGAAATAGAAATTCTCTCTCCACTACATTTACTCTCTTCCCTTCCAAACCATGAAGCCAGTAGTTTGACTGGTGAGTGTAAATAGCCTGACTAGTTCACAGCGCTGTTCCTAAGCGTGAGAATTGTGGTGAATGTGCTGAAGAAAGCTGAGAGAAGAATTACACTTGTTTATTAAAATTAATTCTGAATGCAATCAACCAAATTTTGAAATTAAATTATATTTTCGGATATTCTCAGTCTGGTTCTGAGATCTTTGTTCCTGGATGCTATAACTGGAGGGCAGATAAGAATGGGGAAGATGACTTTGTCACACCTTCATGCTAAGTTACTTCACATTCAGATTCAATTGGTGCCTTTTCAGACCGGTGTGTATGTCCCCTAAATACCGAAAATAGTTGCTTACAAGCCTAAACAAATCAGAGGGTTTTACATAAGTCTTTCCTGCTTATGTCCTCACCATCCCTGTATAAGGGTCTCTTGTGGATTTTGAATCAAGTGACAGGGGGAGCTGAACCTCATGCAACTGCAAATGTGAGCCTCCACCCTTGGTGCTGTCTGGAAAAATCGCACAGGCTGAAGCAAAAGATTTCAGTTTATTCCCGTGGCTTCTTGTGGATATGACAGACACAGCTGGTGACACGCAGGGGCACAGTTGACAGGAGGCTGGAGGCTGCCAGCAGAGCTGAAGGCCCAGCAGCTACATCTCAGGCACCCTCTGTTCCCAGGTATCCCCAGAGGCTGACAGCTGGCAGCTGTCTCTGAAAACAGGACTTTGTCAGCTTTCCTTATATTCTTGCTTAGAAAAGGGAGGGGTTACATACAGCATGCTCAAGAGGTCCCCAGGTAATGAGTGAAACTCGTTTTTGCACTGAGCAACACACATACCTCAGGACTACATTTATATTTCTTTCTGACCTACACGGAGCTGGGGAAGGTACAGCATCACAAGGTATAACCTGCAGCTGTTCTCCTCCAGTTATGTGTCAGAAGCTTTTCAGCCTTTCTGTCAGACTACAAAAAAAAAATCTTTAGGCCCTCATTTGCTTATATTCAGTTCTATCCTGCAGCATTTCTTGTGCTCCTGAACGTTTTCTTTCAGTTTGCTAGTGGCAAGCCACTTCATATTATTAACTCACAGGCCTGCAGGAAAACATTAAATTATGCACGTGTTTACGTACATTCTTTGTTTACACTACATTTGGAGATCAGAGAGTGAATAGGAGTTCTTGGTGATGATTCACTCTATTCAACTTCTCTTTTGTGTTCCAGCTGGAAGGGCTCACAATGAGCCGATCTCTCCATGAGCATAATGAAACCCATATGGTCAGGGGCAACAAAAAATTTCTTGTGCTGCTTGAGAAAGGTTTTCAAAAAAGGAAGGCTTTTCAGTCTCTTTATCCCATGTTTGAATGACTGTATTAGGATTTTAGCAAGACAAGTTGGTATCAAAGCGTAAGGCCAAATTAAGACAACCACTGGTGTTCTTGTGGAGGGGGTATTTTTCTGCACTGGATTATAAGAATCACTGCAGCTGAAATAATAGTCTGGATAAAAGAAATTATTGTTCTAGTACAATACAGGTTAAATTAGTCACAACACTTGATGTGAGAGTAAAGCCATAGAAGAAGCCATATTTAGCAATTACATCAACAGCTTTCTTAGAAGCGATGCTGGTAGCAATAACCACTGAATCCATGTAAAATTTGATCCTAAGATCAGGTGCCCGTTTTTATATTTGCTTCCAAAAGATAACTTCATGTGAGTGATATCTTTAGAAACACAAAAGTGGAAATGCTAAATGTGTGTTGCTAAGACAAAATAGTTAATTTTTATCTTCTTTGTTGTCTTTTAATATTCCTCTGTACTATTTTAAAATGTGCAACTAAGGAAAATAATTATAGCTCACCTGGTAATATTTCCTACCTCTCTTGCAGTTTCAGGTATATCCCTGCAGCCAACTTGTTTTAGGCTTTCACATATGGTATACTTAACACATTGATTCTGAAGATTTCAGAAACTACTTGCAGATGAATTCCCCTTTACATTTATCAAATTGCTGACTCCAGCTGTTAGCTGCAAAAGCAACTAAAGCAGAAAGGACTTCCTTGGAAAAGGATAAAGCTTAGCCACAGCAGGGCAACCCAATAACACTGAACTGTGCAGGGAAAACTTCAGTTTTAGTGTCAAGCAACATACCAGGTGGTATGTCTGTTAACTCATTTTCCTAAACAATATGTGGCATTGGGAAAAAACCCAGCAAGCCAAGAACTTGCTAGTAAGACCACCTGTGAAAAGTCATGACAATGAATTAAAAAAAAAAGACTGATGTATGTCAGCTTCACAGACTTTTAAATTCAACTTCACACATAGCTGCTCTTAAACAACCTCCTCCACTGTGCTTCCTTACTCACCCTCACTTTTTTTTTTCCTTTTATAGCATTTATAAACATTTATAGCATTTATTAGTTACACCGCTACGAGAGTGGAGGTGTGTGGGAGATTCTTGCTGCCTCTCTGTTAAGCTCTGTTGTGGGTCTCTTGTTTCTTTAGATGGGAACTCTCTGGAACACAGGATGCTTCTTCCACTGTGTTGGTACAGCTTTTAGCACAGCTTGGTTTTAGGCACTAGTGTCACAAGTATAATAAATAACAGTGCAAGGCAAGTCATATGTTCAAAAGAATTTGAAAGGAGCCAACACCCGGGTTCAAACAATGCTCAATCAAATGCATCTGCAACTTCAATCAAGTATAATCTTCACCTAACATGTAGCAGCTTAATTTACTGTGACAACTCACATGCAGTGTTGCTGTGTGTGGATCTAAATAAGAGGTAATTCTTTAATGATGGGCTCCTATAGTTCTTGAGCAGCACAACCTCATAGTGTAATTGAAAAAGAGAATCTATGCACAAGCTTTAATGTGCTTTGACTCTGCAGGATGGGGAAAATACTAGTTACTAGATAACTGGGATAGTAATTAGTCACTCTAGAATGCAATTTTCATATCTTTCACTTATTTGTGGTCATCAGTCAAAAGGTGATTTACAATTACAGCTTGTTAACTGTAAGCATTCTAGACTCAACTTGTCAAACTGAGTTTTGCCCTCTTCCCCATGTTTCAAGTATTCCTTTTATAGAGCAATTGCTCCAAATAATTGCCAGTGCTGTCATATTTGGCACCAAAATAGAGTTAATGCGGTATTAGTGACAAAGTCTTTCAAAAAGTATGTAGCAGTTATTTTCAGTATGTTTGACTTTTATACTTTTTCCTAAGCCTGATTGTTTAAACTTGAAGGTTTAAAATATTAATACTACTGAAATATTGCCCCAATAAGCTCTTATAAAAATATCCCCTTATGTAATCTTTATAATTTTTTTTTGTGAAAGTTAGAGTAATATTTTTTACAGCAAGCTTTTCTTTTTAACAGCAAATAAATTCACTACCAGAATCACAAGTAGGAGCCTACTTTGCTCTTGTTTAAGGCCAAATAAAGCAAGCCTTAGCTACTCATGCACTTCATGTTATCCACTGGTCACTTGACAATAGCAATCCAGAGTGATTTATTGTAAATGGGATGGTCAATGAAGATGTGCTAAAATCATACAGCATGTGCCATGCTATATGTGTATGGACAGCAACAGAAAATGTTATTTATCAGAGAACAGCTCTTTGTTCAAGCAATAAACAGGTTTGAGGTAAATATGGAGCAAGATGGAGGTTGATTTACACTCATGATTAGGTTCTGGTTTAGTTTTTTTAACTAGAACAGTGCATACTCGGTCACTGGAAAGGCTGCCATATATGTAAGCAAGAATAGTCAAAAACATTGACCATTGACTGACCTCTAACAAGGCACAGCTGATTTCAAGAGCTCTGTACATCACTGTTGTATCAGTAAGAAACTTGACCCATATTGTGCACAGAAAAGGAAAAAAAAAAAACTAAGCTACTGTAGTGCTGCTTTTGCTTAAGCTACAGCATACCTGATCAGAAAAAATGCATTGTTTTTCCAATATTTGCAAAGTAATGCCTATTGCCATGGTCATTTGCTCTTGCGTATGTATATCAGATCTCCTCAAACATAACTCTTACAAATACCAGTTTAATCTGGATTCAGAGCACATACTTAAGCTTATCCAAAGAGGTACACTGATTTCGGGCTTAACCTTTCCTTGATTTCTGCAGACAGTCCTAGCCAGAAACTCCTTCCTGCATAAGCTTAGTGTGTCTGTGAGCCTCAGAGAGAGGACCCTGTACTGGATCCAGGCAGGTCAGAAACTTTTTCTACTATCTTCCTACCAGTGATAGTATGTTGTAATCCTTTTGAAGAGACTGAGATTTCTAGCCGTTTTTGACACTTTAGAAACATATTGCTGCTTTGCCTAAATTTGCGTGGCTTGATTCGCAATGGTGAGAAGGCATCCAAATGTCATACAGGCTCCCAACTCCAATGTCTGGGAGCCTCCAAAACCTTAACATTTCTGCTTAATTGTGATTATTTTCCAGCTACCTAAATTTCTGCAAGTCAGTCTTTAAGACATCTTTGAGTAGTTTTTTTTTTCTGCAACTGATGCAGAGGTCCTTACCTGTGGACCAGAATTTTACTGCCGACTGAGAGGTGGAGGCTAAGCTACTTCACCCTGGTGCTGAATTAACATAAGGCAGATATATTGCTTTCAGGGTCCAATATTCATTGCTACACTGCTTTGTGCAAATATGCCTACCTTTTCTGCTAGCAGGCGTTCATAAAACTAAACCAAATCCTTTTCCTCAGAAGGATTCTCAAACTATATTCCCAAATTCCCTGCCTAGCATACCCTGTCCAGTGGGGAGAGGAGGTCTGCATAATAGATGGTCTCTGTGATTCTTTCCTTATAATCCAAGGGTAATGGCATCTGCTTAGGGGGAGGCAGCTTTCTTTGCAGATTTTCCTGGTTACCAAGGGTCTGAATAATAATACTAACCCCATGCATGGGTATAGGTTAGGGTCTCACCTACCAGAAAGCAGCTCTGAAGAGAGGGACATGGGAGTCCTGGTGGACAACAAGTTGACCATGAGCCAGCAATGTGCCCTTGTGACCAAGAAGGCCAATGGTTTCCTGGAGTCCACTCAAAAGAGCATGGCCAGCAGGTTGAGGGGAGGTCATCCTCCCCCTCTACCCTGCCCTGGTGAGGCCACATCTGGAGTACTGTTCTGGGCTCCTCAGTTCAAGAAGGACAGGGAACCGCTGGAGAGTCTCCAGTAGAGAGCTACAAAAATGATTAAGCGACCAAAGGATCTCTTTTATGAGGAAAGGCTGGGTCTGATTAGCCTGTAGAAGAGAAGACTGGGAGGGGACCTAATCAATATCTAAAGGGCAGGTGTCAAGACGATGGGACCAGACTCTCTTCAGTGGTGCTCAGCAACAGGACAAGGGTACATGGGCACAAACAAGAAATTGTGTCTCAACATGAGGGAAGACTTCTTTCTTTAATTTGAGGATCCCAGAGCACTGGAACAGACTGCTAACTGGGGTTGTGAAGTCTCCTTCTCTGGAGATACTTAATATCTGCCTGCATGTGTTCCTTCCAGCCTGCTGCAGGTGAATCTGCTTTGGCAAGGCAGTTGGACTAGGTGATCACCAAAGGTACCTTCTAACCCCTGTCATTCTCTGATTATGTGAATCCAAATTTCCCACCTGCCTAGACAATTCTCCAGCAAATGCAATTGGGAGTTGTGGGGGGAACTCTCGCAATTTCAACTCTCAATGTTTTTCTTCTTTGCACAAATAACGAAATGTTCACGGGGCTTAAAAGGAGAAGGCGACTTTGCCCAGGTGTGGTTAAGTCACCGACATTGCAAAGTGCCAGGTTTAAATCCCTATTCTAACGAACATTTAATTGTTCTCCTGACGAGCTGGGGTGGGTGGGATGCTCCATTCCCGCCTCTTCCCGTCTACGCCCCAGCTCTTCACCATAGCTTCCTCTAGGACCCAGTATCTGTGAGCGGGGAGTTTAATAACAGGCAAGGCTCGCAAACCCAAACTCTGCCGAGGTGAACCAGGTATTTCAAAGACCCTCCGTGGTGCCTTGGAGACTGGGGTGAAAGGGGTGCTATGGCCACCAGCTATGCCACCGCTGGCCGACGTCCCAGTGGAGCTTACGCATTCACGCCTGAACGAGAGAATGAAGTATCTAAGCGAATCTATGATGTCAAAATAAACGCTTTTATTCCTCTTCCGGCCGGGACAGCAGCCGCGGAGCCGGCGGGGCGGCGAAGGGGTGGTGCCGGGCAGATGAGGTCATCACCAGGCGCCGCGGGCTGGGGTTGGAGGGCGGCGGGGGGTTCGGCAGGTAGGTAAAGCCCTCGCCGC
>VXBJ01000762.1:248144-293567 GCA_013400055.1 Nycticryphes semicollaris | reverse complement strand
ACCGTGTGACATCCTCGGCGGTAAAGTGGTGGTGGCGGCGGCCATCCCTGTAAGCGTTCCTTCCGCACCGCTTCCGTGCCCCCCGACCCCCCGCCGTTGTCCCTGCGGCTCCGGCCTGGGAGTCCAAGGCGCCCCGTGAGGGGCCGGACTGCGTCCTGGCAGGGCCCACGGGCTCCTCTTCCCCACCTCCGCCACCGTGCCGGGAACTGCTGGGAGTTAGAGAGTTACCGTTCCTGCCTTTCCTTGTAAAGGGGGCTGCGGCAGCTGGAGGGTGGTCAGCAGTGGAGCGGTCAGAATGCCAAACAGTAGGGGCTATGCAGCCAGGAATACCTGTCGTCTTTTTTCACACTGCTTCTGCGGCTTGAGTTGGTGCCCTTCTTGTAGGAATCTTGTTTTAAGTATGATTTCCTGAGAGAACTTTAAATGCAATTCTGTTCAGGCTTCTCAAAGCTGATTATCAAGCTTTTCTCCTCATTGGTTTCTTTAACACTTGGAAACATATAGGTGAAACTCGTATCTCAGTAAGTGTCATTTTGAAATTCATCAGAGGATTTCAGCTTAGTTGTGTCTCAGGTCCTTTATTCATGATAATGCCTATTTTTGCAAAGGTCAAGTGAAGTGTCTGAGGTGGCTTGCCAATGTCAACATTGGAAAGAGACTGCTTTTCTGATTCTAGCCTTCAAGAAATCTTGCACATGGTAGATAGTGTTTATAAATGACATCTACATTGGCCTAAAAACAGTCAGTCTCTTTCAGCATGGATTTGATTTGGATGCTTCTGTGTATGAATATCTTCTTACTTGCATGCTTGGTCTCCTGAAAATCAAACACACATACGCATCCCATCCGTGTGTGTATTGAATGGAAATAAAATCCAAAATAATTTTGTAACTCTAATGCTGTTCAACGTTTCCACAGACTTACTGAAGTTGAAGGGCCCATGAAAGATCATCTAGTCCAAAGCCCCATCTTAAGCAGGGCTAGATACAGCAGGTTGCCCAAGACTTGAAATCATGTTATAAAATAAAAACCTGAAAATCCATCCTTATCAAATAGGTTTTCTGTAAACATAGCTGTTGTAGATTTGCATGTAGAGACTTGTAAAATGTTTAGCTACATATATTTGGGCTCTATTTATTAAATTTAGGTATATTTGGTCACTACTGTAATGCAAGGAGTGTTTATGGGGAACACTGGTATGCTCTTCCTAGCTTATTTACCCATAATAAGCTATAACTCTGTCTCAGTCTTTGGTTAATTATGTGTTTTTCTTTGGGACTGGGTAATTTGGGTGTGAAAAGGAACTTTGATTTTTTGGCGTTTCCCTTATTTCAGCTGAAAGAAGGAAAGCCTTTTCTATTGTGACTTCTTCTCTTGACTGTCAAGCCACTTTCAATCATTTTTTCAGCAGTCCTGGCTAACCAGGGATATTTAGTTTTATATATTTGCTATATATGTAGTAGTATATACTGTTATACTTATTTTTTCTGTAGTTTTCAGACTTAAAAAAAGGCTTCTGGAAAGGCACCAATTGCTTCAGTTGCTTTGTCAAGGGATATTACTAACTAACTTTCACATTTTATTGTTTTATATTGTTAAAGTTTTATTGTGCCTCATTACAATGTTTGCTAGTTTTCTTGTGATGCAGAGTGACGTCTGCAAGTTCTTTTGTATGGATTGGGGTACAGCAGTTTAGCAGTAGCAAATGTTTCTGTTAGTTTATTTAAGCTTTACTTTCATCTACAGAAGAACTCATGCCTGCCTTAAAGCTTAACGTGGCTTAGTTTTTTGTGTTAAATGTGTGGTATAAAAATAAAATTGTAATTACCAAATGCATGTATGCATATTACTTGATATTTAAAGAGTAGAATTACTGTTGATGCTAATGGTCAAAAGTGATTTCTTGGTAAGAACTTAGTGTCTTACATTGTGTGAAAAAATTCTAAAACTGCATTTGGAAGAAGCTTCCTTGAAAGCAGTTTAAAGGGAACTAATTATAAACTTTGTATAATAGTTAAATAGAGTATTTATCCAAAATACTTTCTTCTTTCTTTATGTTATCCCATTTCTTTAAGTGCTAAGTGGAGAGCATTGTAGATTATAATTCTAACACCTCCATGTTGAAAGCAATTGAATTAGCTTTTATGTATGGACAAAGCACATCATGCCTAACTGCAGGTGAGGAGAAACCAAACGTGGCTTTATTTTGCACTGTCTTTTACATGGCAATAAAAATCTCGTGTATTTAAATGTGTCACACCTGGATATTGGCCAGTGGCTTGTAGGGAAAGTCTGCAGTGCTTAAATACTTGTAGACCTTTTGAAGAATATGGTGAATACATGATACAAACAAGTTGTCTGTGCTTTAGAGATCCCTGCCTGGAGCCCAGAATATTAACTAAAATACCAGTTTGGCTGCTGTTCCAGGCTGTGAGCTGGAGTGACTGTATGGAGATCTCCATCTCTGACTGCAGAACTTGGAAAAGTGTCTTGAAACAAAGCTAGCATAATTTGGTACGGTTTGTCTTACCATCCTTAGTTTTCTAGGTAACTTGATTTGTGTAAATTTCTTTTTAATTGCTTTAATTTGCTATAGTTGCAGGGAATGAGGTCGTGTACTGTCTGAAAAACAGAAAAGCTGAGATAGAAATGGCCTGTATTGGGGATTAATGCCTGCTACTTGTGTGCATTTGAGTGTGAATAAGTTTGTGCAACTCTGATTTTGCACAATAAAAAAATACTGGTATGGTTTTTAAGCCATTAACTATTAATTTATATGAATTTTTGGAACAGCTTTAAGTTGGGAATTTTCCAGGGCTTGGCATGTCAAATACAGAGTTGTAACTGCCTGGTTTGGTTGGAGATCAGTTCTCTTGATCTTCTGTCATATAGCCCTCTTACTAATTCATTTTTGTTTTCTGGGATTTTGGAATTGCATGAAAAGAAGCAGGTACAGTTGTGCTCTGAAATAAGAAGTTATTTTGTGTATGCTTACAAAAGAAGACATTTGGCATAGTCCTAAATTTTGAGATAAAGACCTACCTTAGATGACTACATTGTGTGCCTATGTTTCACTGTTGGCTATTAACTATGCAAGACAGTCCATCACTGGCTGATCTAGCAGGAGAGCAATCAAATTGCTTGGAAAGACAATAGATGATTCAGTGCATTCTGGATAGAACATTTTTCAGGGTTTTGGGGTGTTTTTTTTGGAAGTCTGCAAGCCTCTCATTTGCTCTCTCCTACTAGTGCCTGTGCAGATGGTTTTCTGGTTTTCTCATATGGATGATTAGTACTAGAATGGGATTCGACTGGAATAGATAGTTGTTAGCAATGGAAAATAATAACTTCCTGTAATAGTGGAACATCAATATCAAGTACCATAATTGGTCATTCTAGTCTTCAACAGGTGATTTACAGGTTTAACTAAACTATTTGTGTAACAGTTACTTGCACATGTTTGGTTTACTATTTGTAAGGGGTATATTGCTCAGGTACTTGAGATAACGCATCTTTTTTTTTTTTCCTTCTCCACTTTCCCCTGTAGGATGAGATTATGGTTTCAAGTTCTTTCCCACTCCTGTCTCTATTATCTTTTTCCTTTTAACTGTAACAACCAAAACTGTGCATTACTGTGTATTTCTCACCACCAAGAAATATTTGCTTTTGCCGTGGATATTTTTAGCAAGTTTATTCTTTTGTCTACTTTACAACTGTGTTTTGTTTTGCCTGGAAGCTCTTTTCGCATGTTTGCTTCCAGAGACATATGATTATAATTCAAGCTGATGTTTTCTGTATAAAATGGAAAAACAAAGTTATACAAATATCATTCCATGAAGGATCACTTTCTCCCGTTTCCCATTCTTTGTGCCTTTTATTTCATTGTATTACGCACAGGTGATCAAGAGTGACTCTATTGAAGTTGGCTGCCATCTGCCGTTATTGTTTCTTTTTTTGCAAACATTTATCTTCTAAAATATTAAAACATATAACCAGGCAATTAGCTTGCCTTATGTTTTTATGACTTATGAAGTAAATTTTCTAAGGTAGGTGCATGGAACATGAGGTGTATTTTTAAAAGGTACTAGTACTTTGTTACATCTTGTGTGTAGAAAAGCATGACACAAGACAATGTTTGTAGAATGATCATCAAGAGTCTCTGGTAGCATTACAGTTGCTAGTTTGATTTGATGTGTAGAATCCAGCTAGTGAACCTGCTTTTCTGAAGGTGAAATGCATTGCTTTAAAAAAAGAAAACAAACCCAGAAAACAACCCAACCAAATAAAAACAACCCCCAGATACTCATGTTATGGACAGAATGTAGCAAAAAATATTGCAGAAGACAGTGTTGCATAAGAGAAGTATCTCAAGAAAGGTGTCGGGTGGCTCTAGAATCTTTGCTCTGATGAGAGGTACATTGATACGTGCATAAGCTTGGACAAAGATCTTGTCATATCAACTCTAAGGAATGCTGACACAGAACAGCATATGTAGGAAGCAGTAGTAAAAGACATAATATTTACATATACAAAGTTCAGATGTGTACAGAGAACTTCCAAGGTGCATAGCAAGGACATTACTTCAGCATTTGGGGTAGTATGTTTCATATAATATATGAACACCATGATTACAATTTCTTCTTAACCTCTTACGTAAGGATGAAAGGAGATGCAGAATGAATAGAAGTTTGGTTATAAGAGAGTATTAGGTGGCTGGACCACAAAATAAACTAAATCATGCCCATATGCTTTGACATTTGTATAGCAGGATGGACACCTAGGGCTTTTGATTGCCTGGAAAATGCTAGATATATCTGAACCGCTTTAGTAACAACACAATATACATTATATCAGTGTTCAAAAAATACGCGAGGAAGACTTCCAATTTCTGTGTAGTTAGCATAGGGAGTTCTTTTTGTTTAACACAAAAGGCCTACATGTTGAATGATAAGTATTAGTGTGCATTAAGTCCATGATCATGCACCTGGAGTCAAGTTTGTTACACTTTGTCTGGATTTGTGTTCAGTTAGAAAAAAAATTCCTGCCCTTGTGCACTTAAGCTTGACTTGCAGATTTGAAAACATTGCAGCTCCTGGTGATTCTGCTTAAGATTTGGGTAAGTTGTATTTTAGCACTTGCAGTAGAAAATAAGTTGATGGGATAGTGGTTGTTGTATACTTTTGGGAAAACTTGATTGATCAAAATATAGAAGTTGCATTTAATCAAATGCACTTGGAATCACATGGTAAATTAAATAATTATTTACCGCTCGTTCTGTTGAACTCCCAAAATTATGACAACTTTAATAAAAGACATGACAGTCAAATAAAGAGAGCATGAGGCTTACAAGCGAGTTTGATTGTTGCACAGCTACGCTTTGTCACTTCTTTTTTCTTTTTCTTTTCATCTGTCTCTTGCACCTATCATTACAAGTTTTCATTTCTGTTAGTGCACACACACTTTCTCTCCATCTAATCTTGCTGACTTAGTTGTGTTGGGCCAATGGAGGATAGTCTATGTATAGATGCTAAATTTCAAACAAAATATCCGCATGTTTTAAATAAATGCAACAATATATTTACATGTATATTTACAAATATATATATTTTGTCCTGTTCAGTCATGTGTTTTCACAATGGTCCTTTTAAGAAATTTAAAAAAGCCCAAACCAATACAAAACTACCTTTTAGCTCTTATTCTGCATTCTACAGTAATTTTTATCCTTTTCTTTTGTTGAAGTATATAATTCCATTATAAATTTTTGATTGTTTTTAATTTGGGGTTTTTTTCCTTCCCCACTTGGACTGATTTCTAGTTTGATTTAATGTGACACCTATTTCATTGCTACAGAGGTGCCTTGATCTGTTTTCCTTGATACTGAAAATGCTGTCTGTTTAAGCAACCGAATAAACTGTTCATTCTTGTCTTTTCTTCTGGGATAAACCTGAGACATCCTCCCAGGGTGGTTAAGATCCAATATTTGATAAGCCTAGCATAGCCTGAAGGAGGAACAGTTACCCATCTTGTCTGGAATGCAGCTATTTATCCATGTATTTTAATGTCATAAAGTTAGCAGTCCTGTTGAAGGCAACATGTATGTTCATCTCGTGTTAAGTTAGTTCTTACATAACATGACTTTGGGCACAAATGAAACGTCTAAATCGTCTTTCTAGTCTTAGTCAGATGAATATCGTAGATATGCCTTAAAGTATTTCTACTAGGTTGTTCTAAATTCTGGATAACCTTATATTGTTTTTCTGTGTTGCGCTTTCCAAATATTGCATGATTTTACCATTAAATTTCTTGTTAATAAAGCAGATATAAATAAAGTAGGTTAAAAAGCACAATATCATTTATAAAGAGNNNTTGTAAAGACAAGGGTTCCCATAGTCAAATGAAGTTCCAGGATACAAATACAAACATTTCATGATCTGAAAAGCTTTTAAAAATTATTGTTAACTTTTGGAAAAGTTCTTTCGTGTTCACGTTGCAGGTATTATTTTGCATACTCTCTCTGAAACAAGCACATCACTAAAGTTCATGTATGGAATTTATTTTCTTTTTTAAAGATACATTGGATTTGTCTTAATTTATAACTGAAGTTAAAAGTGCTTTAAGTACCATTTTCTCCTCAGTCGTTTCTGTACTAGTGTTAGCTTTGTAATTCTGTTTCAAAGCTTTATACGGTCATTGAAGGGAGTAAATAATTGGACTTCACTGTGCATTTGGGCTTATGTTAATCTCTCCCTTTTTCCCATCCCTCCCTCCCCAAGAAGACATTTAGTGGCCCAATCTCCACTAAAGGCAGTAGGTATTATCTCTGTAAATCTGTATACCTTCTGAAAATCTGTCATATAGCTTGCAGAAGATATCTTTAAATGCCTGTAAGAAGATTCTTAAGGAATTTTACTTTTTAAAAAAATTAATTTGGATATGGCCTTGTGCTGGGTTTAAGCCTGTCGCAATCTGAACTGCCTTCTAAAGGGTGACCAGATCTGTCTTCCCTGGCTGCATGTTCCTTTCTCTTCTCTTGAGTTGTCCTCTGCGCTTGTGTAGCTTCATAGGAAGGAAGACTGCAGAAATCTGAGGAAGAGAGAAACTTTCTATTGTGGTATCTCTAGCTAAAATTGACTCTTTTGTGTGTGTGTGTGATTATACATTCTCATATGTTTTATGCATGCTTTGGTCTGGAGATGTTACAAACACGTTGGAATTTAGAACCTGAGTGATTTTTTTTTAAATTAGTTCAAATCATTAAGTTAAAATTCAATAGCAGACATTACAAAGTATTACAGAAAGAGGAATTCAGTGTTGAAATGAAAAACTGGGTAAAGCTCGGAGAATTGCTTTATGATTACAGTGATACTGGCTGAAGATTAGTAGGGGAAACACTGAGATTTGAAGGCTGAGGTTACAGAGAAACACCACTTCTAGCTTTAGCGATACAAGTATTTGTCTTTCTTGCTGCTGCTCTGCTGCCCCTGTGGATCTGACGAATGACCAGGCCATGTAAATGGTCTTAATATGTAATGGGCAAAATGAACCATTTTGACTCAGAGCACAATTTAGACCTTATTTTAATAATCTGCCTAATCCAGGTGTGCTTAATGATTGGAGAAATGGAAGAGTGACCTCCAAGAGAGGTGGAGGTTAGAAGCAAATGAGTGCTTCCACAGTATAACTAGGTCCTCTTTATCCAAAACTGTAGGAAACATGACCTTAGTAAAGCTTAGAGGGGGGAAAAAACATTTACAGGAAAAAATATTTAATTAAGTATTACGAAAATACAATAAATCTTGAGTTTGGGTTGCATGGATTAGATGTGGTAGAAACAATAGCGGTGGCTGATGAAAATATATTTTGATGTGAATGAAGGGTAACCTGGTGAAATTGTAGTTCATGGGCACATTTTAAATAGCTCCCTGCGTGTATTTAAAAATTATTGCTTTTAATGAGTATTGGGTGTGCATTTAGACCACTGCAGGTATTTAAAGTCAGGTTATGAACTTTCTAAATATTTTAAATGAAGCAAACTAAACAAGTTAATTTGGACAAATACGAATAGGAGTGGGCAAGGGCTGAGAGTCCCATGCCTTATCAATACTATGGAACCCCAGAGAATGACATAGCGGAAATGTTCTATTGATATCTAACATTACTTTGTAGAGCTAAATGTTTCCATATAAAGAGCTCTGTCTTTAAACCCCTCTTTCTTGAAAAATAGATAGAAAAATAACATTTCTGAACATCTTGGATTTTGCCTATAATGCCGAGAATTACTTTTGGCCACTTATTTATATTATAGACATATGTATGTCTAAATTACTGGAATTCAAATTGTACAGATATTACTAAAATAGTTTTAAGCTAACCTCTAAACCTGAATTTTTTAAAATAGATGTGTTTGTTTTATACTGTGTTTTTGATATTTCTTAATCTGTACAACTGTATTGTAGTACAAAACTACCTAAAACAAACATTGCTGCTGTATATGACCACGAAAGACTAGAGAACAGGTAAAAGAAGTAATTTTGTTTATAATATATATTCTGTTAACAGCAATTTTTTGGCATGTTGTTTGGTGAGCAGTCACTATTTGGAGGCTCAAGACATAGAGCAGGTAGTATAGAAATGACATGTAAAAAAAAAGTCAAGCTTTTTATTTGCATACATTTTTTCCCTCCTCTGAATTCAGTGTATGTGCGTTTAAATTGGATATTGAAAAACCAAATGGTGAAGCTGTTAGCAAATGTGTTTGGTTCAGCAAGAAGCTGGAAGACTATGAAGTATCAGACCTTTGATTAACATTATGCAGACAGAAATTTACACTGAGGTGTGTATCCTGAGGTTGACAAGCTCATGGTCATATATTTCCTTGGACTTCTTCAGTGTTCTTTTTCATATCATTTTCCATCTGTTGTTGTAGATCTTTATATTCTTTATATTTAGAAACTCCATAGCTGATTAGTGGAGTTTGCTGTGCCTTCATGATGAGTACTTCCTACTCTTAAAAAGCTAAAATTGGTGAAGTTATTAAAAAATTAACATTTAAATTAAATGCATGCATGATTCCCCCGTTTTAAAACTGTAGTGCATAAATTTAGTTTATTTTCCCATTAGGAGAGCTCTAAATAGGACTATGATGAGTTACTGAGACACTTTATAGGATGCAACTTCCACCATGAGGCTTTAATGGAGAAGTTAACACTTATAACAAAAGTATAGAGTAGTTTATAATTTTCTTTGTTGCACAGATTTAATGTTCTGTAAGCTTCTTAAAAATACTAAATGAAAACATTTTTCAGCGTTTCAGAAGTGGATACACCTGAAAACAGCCATATAAATTAACTTAATAGTGCTTGAAGATGGAGAGGCTACCTACAATTTTTGAAAGCTGATATATCTAAATTTAAGGTGATTTGAGGTAGGATTAAAGAGACACAGTGTTACAGCAGAATTAAAATTCAATGTCCCAGTATACCTAGTAAGAGTTGTTACTTGTCAACAAGTGTGTTCCTATTCTCTTGCTCTGTTTGTAAACCTAGTCAGATGTGTCATCTGCATTTGTTACTTGTTAGAAGTGTTGATCTGAAACTCTTTACTGCAGAAAATGAATCTCTACTCTGCATGTTTTGTAGTGTCATTGGCCTTTGATTTCAATTGTCTGTCAACTGTCATGGATTTAATATTTCAGGATCAATATTTTGAAGAGGATCAATATTAATATAATTTAATTTTATGATAATGTTTCAATAAATTGTGGGGGTTTTAAAATTTGGATTGATTTTTATTTGTATGGCACTATTTGTCACCTTTTAATATGCCCTGTTAATTAATAACAGTCCTCTAAATACAAAATAAATGCAGTTTTGTAGTCATTGAACTGCAGCTGTGCTATTTATTTTAAGGTGGTCAGAGGTGCTTCTTACCCTGGTAGCTGAGAATTTAATGTAAGTTAGTGTAACTGTCCTAATACTTTTGAGATAAGAAATTAATCTCATCTTCCAAATGGAAAACAGAATAACAGAGTAGCGTAACACAAACATTTATTGTTAGTATAGTATCTATGTGTTATAAAGTGTATCAGCACTACATTATACCTGGTTTTCAAATGAAAAAACCTAAGTATTTTGTGCAAAACAAGGATTCTTGGTTGTCAGTTCAGTGGGTTTTTTTTCTGCACCATCGCTTTTTTTCTTTTCTCTACCACCAGTACTTAGCTAACCTGTCAGAAGTCATAAGGTTTTGGTAGCTGGAAAAAATCCAGATAATATCAAGTTCAGTCCACAGCACTGTGTGTGCCACAGCATTTAGAACCTTTGGTTGCTTTGCTCATGTTCCCAGTTAGATGTCAAGACGAGGGCTTGGTTGAACTGGCTACATGCTGTGTATAGATATTGTGTATACACTGAGCTGAGTTTGCTGAGTCTTCCTTCAGCCTTTCTTATAGGTCTTCCTGAATGTCTAGTTCCGCATCTGTACTATTTTCCAGACCTCCTAAATTAAGTAGAAAGTAATTGCTATGATGATACTAGAGCCCAGTATGCATTTCAGGGTACTTAATCCTTCACCTTCCTCTGTTGTGGTTTGTTGTGTTGCTTTTTTAAAGTCAAATTGGCAAAACACAGATCAACATGGCACATTTATCTGCAAAGATAAGTAATCTTTGCAAAGCCACAATGAAATCACTGGGATTCTGAGGGAGCTCGCGAGTGTTTTTGGATCTTGGTACGCGGTTAAATTCTGGAAGTATACATCAGTTAAGGCAGTGTAAGAAAGCACTCAAAATAGTAAACTGTTATGACAAACAAGAAGATGGTTAAATTCAGAAAAAAAACATTCAGGGAAAACTCTTAAACAGAGAATAGAGAAATACCTACTGGAAGCAGTTCAAAAGACATGATGATGAATATTTCTTGCAGGCAATCTTTAAATTATTCTGAGTTAATCGGGATATATGAAGGTGAAAGAAGGCCTTTTGAAGTGAACTTGGTGCCCTGGTATGTTTGCAAAAGCACAGGAATACTCACATAAACATGAAAAAAAGAATTTTCTCAGCTTGTCTTCAAAGACATCCCACAAGAGCTGTTTGTGACTGGTGGAAAGTCACTGAAGAAGGGAGGTATTTGCTACACTTTGTATGCTTTGTGTGAACCTAGTTCAGAGAACAGCATAGAAAATTTCTCTGCCTGAGCCTTTCACTTTCTGATGCTAGCTTAATAGCGTGACCTGGATTCCTGCAAAAGAAATAGCTAGCTGATCTCGGAGGAGTCTGGATTTTCCTCTGTGTTCACTGCGGACACTGAAGCCTGTGATGAGGCTGTGAAACTGCAAAACAATGTCACGAGGGACTATCTGTTCACTTAAGGCACTTAAAACCAGACTTGGCTACCTATCGTGAGAGTGTCGCTGAAATGGCAGGGAGAGGACTGCACGTCTTAACAGTTGCTTCTTCCTCTGATTTCTGTTTCTAGTCTAGAAAGTGGTCAAAGGGACTTAAATGAGGTAAAAGTGCATAACTTCAGCTCAGCGGTCATAGCTAAACAGAGTGCATGACAAACTTCTGTGATGAACTTCTACCTGCTCTGGCAACAAATGTTGATACGTTTTAATATTGTCTTGCTTTTATAGATATTTGTATATTTTCCATTGAGAAAGCATTTTGTTTTCTGTAAGAAGCTATTATCCCAAGTGTTGATGGGTTTCCAGCTATTAAGATGTAATCATATACATTAAATACTTAACTATAAATTTGAAAAATCTTAATAAGCGCTCTCAAAGGAATACTTGGAATGCACTCATAGTAAATTGGCTCATTTTCTCGTAGTTTACTAGAAGCGCTGATATGAGAGCAGTTGTAATTGGGAAAGTATATTAAACCCTGGAGATGGTATTTATATATTAAATTATTACTTTAAAACTTTAAGACATATGTGGTGATTTAGGCTTACTTTTGTTACTTGGAATCCCAGTAAAAAAAAGATTACTGTCTTTCAAGGTAATACATTTGAAATAAATATAGTAACCTTAAAAACGAACATTACAGTAATTAAATTAAATTAAATTAGATGTTGCATAACCATGTATATTTTCTAAAGGATTATTGTGGGTGAAGAGAGTCAATAGGAGGCCTATAATAGAGATTGTTTCTGTTTATCAAAGCTGTCTAGAAATATTTTCACTTGAGATGTCTGAAAAATTAAGCCAGTAGTTCTTGACAGAAAATCCTGAAGCAGCTAGCTTGATGTCATTCTTTGGAGACATATAAATAGCACACCTTTGGTTGTACTATTTTTAATAAAGACAACTGGACTTTACATAACTTTTAGATTTAATTCATTTCTGAAATGGTTGTGAAATGATTATCTGATATCTTTTTTGTATTTTTTTTTTTTTTAATAGACCGACGAGCGGGGGAACTGCAATTACTTTCAATACTGTCATATTGATCATTTTGGCACTGGGAGGCTGAATATCCTTGCTCTTTATGGAGACGTCATATGTAAGAAACATTTAAGGCTTTGTAAAGCTGTTGCCCGATAGGCTGGGACATGGAGACACATCTAGACCCCATGAAGGATGACTTGCCCTTAATGGCCAACACTAGCCACATGCTTGTAAAGCACTATGTGTTGGACTTGGATGTGGATTTTACAAGTAAAGTTATTGAAGGCATCATAGTTTTATTCTTTGAGACAGGTAGCCAGTACAAGAAAGCCAGCAGTGCTGGCAAAGAAATCTGCCAGACACTGTTTGATGAAACCTGTAAAATAAGGGCATCTGAACCCTGCCACGTTCCTGGGACAAACGTGAGTGCCTGCTCATCTGAAACGGAATGTAATGATTTTGTGGTCTGTGGTAAAGGCGAAGATACTTCTGATAAAAATGGTAACCATAGCAACAAGGAACAGGCTTCTGGGATTTCTAATTCAAAGGACTGCTGTAACGTAGAGAATCATGGGAATAAGGATTTTCTGCTGGTATTGGACTGCTGTGATTTATCTGTGCTAAAGGTTGAGGAGGTAGATGTTGCTGCAGTGTCAGGCATTGAAAAATTCACAAGGTCTGCCAAGCTAACTGATGTTTCAAAGGAGCTGGAAAATATCAGGCATGAAATTGTACATGAACTTGTGACTTTGCCTGCTGATCGCTGGAAGGAACAGCTATACTATTTTACTTGCTGCAGCCAGGCACCTGGCTGTGGAGAGCTTCTGTTTACTACTGGCACTTGGAGCTTGGAGATAAGGAAATCAGGAATTCAGACGCCAACAGACTTTCCTCATGCAATAAGAATATGGTACAAAACCAAACCAGAGGGAAAATCTGTTACATGGACTATGGACCAAAGTGGCAGGTACGTAACTATTAGCTGAAAGCTTTGTACGCATAGGTGAGAGAATGTAGAACTGTGTAGTGCTGAGCAGCTGTGTGAAGACGATGACCATTCTCTTTCACTGTTTTCTTTTCATCCTTGATTTGAACAGTGTTGCCGTCCTGCAGGAGAACACACAAACTCTCTGCTTAAGAAAGTCCAATGGACTTGTAGACCTCAGGCCTGTCTAAGTGATTGCGTTGCTCATTCTGAATGAGAGTAAATAATTGTTGTGTATTGGAGTAAGTGTGTGCAGGGAGTAGGGAATTATCACTTAGCAAAAAAGAAGATATGCATGACAGTGTCTGTCATAATCAACTTTAAAAATCTCCTTCATCTATTATGTAAAGTTCATTGATGATAACACTGCAAGCAGAATTAGCATTTTATCTAGCATTTGTGAAGGTACACAGTGCTGTCCAGAAATCTTGAAGGGAAGATCTTTAAAGGAGGGAAACTACAATCCACTCTGGACTTCTACAACATCAACAAGAAGTAATTGTTTTACTGTAAAGTTCAAAGCTGGATTTTAATGGGCATCTTTACACAAGCTAATGACCAGGAACAAAGTTGGAAGATGAAGAAATTTGATCTAATTGAATACCTGCTTTTCATTCACAAACTAGAGATGGATGGTTACTTTCCATCAGTCAGGCTAAGAGAAATTACGAGTCTTCTCCCTGGCATCCACATAATGGAGGCCTTTTAATTGTACATCTGGTATTTAGGTAATGAGGCCTTTTAACTGTACATCTGGTACTCAGGTAATTCTGCTGCTAAACCATCATCAGCATCAAGTCCAGGAATGTCTCAGTTAACGTTCATTACCTCTTCCCTTTTCCCCTCCCTTCCTCAGTCCCCAAGGAGTTATTTTTTATATTAGTTTAGGAAACTTAACACAACTGGGTACCTTTAGTTATGAAAATTCTGCATTTTAACTGCAGGCAAATGTCCTGTGATCACACGATGTGTCCATGTCTACCTGCTTAAGTCTTTGAGACTAACGTTAGCAACACTCAGCTGGTATAGGACTCCTCTGTCTGTTGTCTCTGTGTTTTGAGCATTTGGAGGGGTTTTTTTAAGTATCTAAATCACTCATATCTTTTAGTTTTGAATCTTTTTTTTCCCTTTCACTGCAAAGCGTTATCCTTACTTTAGAGACATTTCATAGCAGTTTTATACAAACATATGGAATTTTATGCATTAGTAATGGAGCAGGAAAAGATGGTTTGATGTGGATCAGGCAGTCTGATGGCAGCAAATAGTCTCAAGCTGGTTTTTTTTCAGTCTTTTGTAGGGTATTCCAGAAACTAATGCCTGTCAGAAAAGAAATTTTCATATCAGAGTCATTAGAATCTTTCTTGCTATACTTTTAAAATCAAATTCTGTATGTCATGAACCCATAAATAGAGTGGTAAAGCTCATTGTACAAAATGCTGTCATATTTTTCCTTCCCTTTCTAAAAATAAAGCCCATTTATATAATATGAGGAGGAGGTACTACTACATTACATTCTCATATGGGAAATCTTTAAATCATTCCAAATTATGTGTATGGTGCTGTTTTAGGCAGATGTCAAATCCTTTCCCAGAAAATATTCTAATCCCAATGCAAAGTTAAGTGAATAAAAAGTACAAGCATTGTGCGGCCCCTCCCAATATGTTCCTTCTTATTTAACACCAGTACAATGTTTTGAAATTTGAACTATGCACTGTTTTATAAAGACTTCTGTTCTATTTGCCTTAAAGAATGATGCATTATAATGCACAAAAAAAAAATCAGTTAAAACAAAGCTTTATGGGATGAGTTTAGGCAAGTTAAGATAATGTGTATGCAAACCTGATGTTAGCACGGCAGGGCATAGTTCTGTTTCCAGGGGAGGAACTCAACACGTGGCATTTCAACATTTCCATGTTTCAGTAGAAAATACGTTAATGATCAAGAAGGAAGGGTTTCTTTAGCCTCGGAATATGTTTTTTGTAGTAATAGGCTTTTGGGGGCCTAAAAAAGGAGGCAAAATAGAGGAGTGGAGTATGTATGTGAGTATATCTGGGTGTGCATATAAATAAAAAGTTGATTATAAAGTTTGCCATATATTTTTCATGAACAAAAACCAGTTCTATTTCAAAGTTTTTCCATTGTTTATTAGCACAGTACAGCACAAGGGTATCAAACTAAGATAGTAAGCTTTCAATTAAAAAAAATTACTCCTTTGAAATATCCTTACTAAGTATTAAAAATTTATGTAAAATAAAAACATATTTTAGACACTGTGATAACCGCTTTGTGGAGAGAATAACTTGTATAAAACATCTTTCATTACCAGGAAGGAGAAACTTTTTACCAGCCTATCAAAGAAGGTGTTTAAGCAGTTTTGCCTATCTCTTAGGTCTATGTAGCTGTGTTGAGTCATCATGGCTACCAGCATATTTCAAATTAAATGCTTTCTTATGGTCATTGTAAAGAATTCTTATTTGTTAAAATATCCTGGGATTTCATCTCTTTATTGTTTTAGGGTTAAATACATTTGGGTTAAAATTAAAATGGTAATTTTCCTAGCAAACAGCTTCTCTAATGGGAGATTCCTCCCGCCCTTTTTTCTCTGCCTTACTTACTGCCACTTCTAGTCATAAATTAGTTAATGATTTTGCTGATATTGATGAGCAACTGGAGTGGAACTCATTTCCTCACTGTGGGATTAGGAATGAAAGAGTAACTACAATGTGAAATACATCAATGAAAGACATTCCGTGACACTAAAACCTTTCAGTACTGTGTCCTAATCCTGTAAGCTACCTGGGCGTTATTTACCTTGGCATACACAAATAGGTACGTGAATAGGTCAGGCACATGTGTTTATTTTTTCAGGTTGAGCTGTACATATCACATGTACAGAAAAGGAGAAATTCTGGGAAGTAAAGGGGATGGGTTGAATTACTTGGAGTGTGTGATTTTAATGAGAAAGCTATGGAAAAAGCGTATTTTTAGAAACTATTATAGGGTGAATGAGCAGATTTTGGGGAAAGACTTTAAAAGAGCTAACCTTGTGTTAATTTTACAAAGTGGAAAATATTGCAAAATGTGAAATGATCTCCTTAAAAAAATATTATGACCTCTTGATATTTATTTGATGAATTTAAATGTCTTACCTTATAAAAAATATTTTGTTCCTGCCTGGTTTATTATCTTTACGATACCTTATTATTAGATTAAAATACCAACGTATTTTTAAAGAATTCAGGAAATATGTTTGCCTTTGTGAAAGCTAGGAGACTGAATACAGCAAATATAGATGTAGAAATTTGTAGGAGCGCTAATGCTAGCATGCATTCTGTAATTAGAGGCTTCTTTTCAGATGTGGAGTTCAGCTGTATCACTGACATCACTGAACTGCATCGTTGTTATAAACAGTCTTGCATTTCTACAATTTGCAGCTGAAGCACCTGAGGTAGATAGTGACTAGGAAAATATCTAAAGATGGGGTACCTAACATAGAAATGAAACAGCCCTTCATTTCCTGTTTACATAATTTGATGTTACCGATTCTGCTGAAACAGCAAAGAACTAGTAGAAAAGTTCTGACAAGCCTGTTGTTATCTGTTTTGTGGACTTGTGTCAGGAGTCTGTTAGGCTGGATTTCACTGGCACAATTCCTCGGTTTTTGTCTACAGATAAAAAAAAGAGAGATTTTACCTGTTTTGAAACTGGTTGTTTCAAGCCTGCCTCTCCTTAAGACATACGTTTTGAAATGCAAATCGTGTTCTGAGAGCGTAGTTGCAATTGTTCAGATGCATTGGTGACAAGAGCTATTCATAAATTTGGGTACTTCTGAAGATAAGCTCTTATGAAGTCATGCTCTTTTTTGGCACTGTAGTCAGACTGTGTTATGTAGTGTGCTGCATACAGTAAGGACTAAATAAAAACTGTACAAAAGTACACATGGCAACACTGAAATTTTTCTTTTCTATTTCATTTACTTCATAGTTGATATTCCCTTTTGAAAGAGACTGAAATTTTCATAAACATTCTAAACTTCAAATTTTTTATAAATATTCAGGGTAGTGGGAAAAATGCTAAACATGTTTCTTGAACATTTAGCTAATGCTTGAAGCTGGAAGCGAATTCTTGAGCATTGATCTTTAATTTCTTAGAGGTTACATGTAAAAATCCATGTTTATGAATTTTCAGTATACGGAAATATAACCTAGAAAAAATGTTTTGTATAGTTGTAAACACCAGGTTTCTAGTGTCAGTCGCAACAAAGTTATTTACTGAAAATCAAAAGTGCACTTAATTATGTATACTAAAATGTATTATCCTTAAGTTTCAGAATAGTTCACAAGAACTATTCTGAAAGTCTCTGTCTCTAGAGACTGCTGGAGAAGCAAAAAAGAAGGAAGGATTGCTTTCTAAACGTAACTCTTCACAGTTTTAATTTAGATTTGTTTAAGCCTATCGTCTTTATGTCCTGCAGAGGTCAAATGACCTTTTAAAGGGTGCAAAATTGTTCCTTCTGTCCTTAAGAACTGGCACTTATGAGTGAAGAACTGCATTTTGCTAGGGTGAGCTAGCAATTTGCAGTTGATACTGTCTGGGTATTGGCTACAAGTCATTCCCTATCATACTCACATACTTAGGCAGTTTGGGCCATGTTTGGAACATGTTTGCAGTAGGCCTGCTAATAAAGAGGGTAATTGTACTGATTCCCAGGCTGGATCACACCGCTTCCCCCTACGTTGTCTGAAGTCTGATTATTCTTGGTGGTCAGCATAATACTTTCTTTGTATTTTCTTTCTCCAAAGTGTCTTAGCAGTACAGGGTAAACCACAGAGCAATTCGTTACTTAATGAAATGGGGGAAAGAGGGAGAGCTCAAAAAGGAATGAGGAAGAAGCCTACCAAAAATACACTTCCTGAAAGAGACACTCCTGACTTCTCTAAACCTGGGTGCTGGTTCCCTTCACCACTGGTGTGATGGTGTACATACAGATGGGTGATAAGACATTAGGGAGCTATTTCTAAGGAAAAACAGTTATTTCTAAGGAAGAACAAATGGTGTCAGGGATCAAATGGAGAAGTAAAATAAAAAAACCAAAAAAGGTAGGCAGACTTTGTGAAGAAAATGAACTGATTTGGTGTTTCTGGAAATGTGAGTGGCAATGAACAAATATTTTTAAAAAAAATTAAAATAGCTCCTCTGAATTGGTTGTCTTAACTAAAATGGAAGATGATGAGAAATGAGGGTTTTTAGTGAACTTAATATTTTTTCCGAGTTGCAGGAGGCCTGAAAGGACAAAGGATACTCAGATGTAGGTGGAATACGCAGACGCCTACAGCATAGGACAGAAGAAGGAAGTTCTGGGCACTCGCAGAGGCACTGCATACCAGAGTACAAGGGGCGAGGCTCACAGTACTCCTTCAGGAAGGAGTAGTACAAAAAGCAAGCTGCTTCACTAAAATGTGGCAATGAGAGGACCATGCTAGATGAAAGGAGACAGGGAATTAAATAGTATTATGAAAATACCATTATCCATGTAAAAAATAAAAGTAGTGTTTTAATTTTCAAGTCTAAAAGGGAGGTGAAAAGACAGAAGGTTAAAGAGCCAGTGATAGGACGAATAAAGAGTCAAACCAGCACATGTTTATTTGCAAATTGGTCAGACAGCCAAGAAACCAAAGCAACATTTGATTTCAGAACAGAGCTGAGAAAGTCCATCTGTCTTCGGTTTTTAAAGACAGGCTTACAAGGTGTTCACTGCTGTGGGAATAGAACAATTGGGAAATCTCCTGCTTTCTCTATTAATAGTCAATTTTGTCCAATATCTACCACCATTTGAACAGGAACCATGGCTACAAAATCACACTGTCAGGTGGCACTCCCTAAAGTGTTACAAAAGCAGTATTTGAGAGATGTACTTAAATAGTATTTAAGGGGATGGAATACTTAAGGGACTGGTCAGACGTTTGATTTTAAATGTAGGTAACTTTCTCATAACAACATCAAAGAAGCTGTCAAGTGTATAGCATTTGCCAAAAATACATGTCAAAGCCAGTGAAAAAATCCTTATTGTTAGAGGCAAAGTGAGAGCACAATAGGTATTAAATTGATGTACTTTGGATGAAAAAGGTACACCCTGTTTTAACCTTATTATCCTTAGTTCCTATTGATGACTATACCAAAAGATAAAACGTTTGAACAGGAGATTATGCATGTACTGTGCCTAGCAGAAGCAGGATTGATATAGCTGGTGTGGACCACAAACTCATAATCATATTTAGTACTTGTAAATCGGTGAGTGGTTTGAAAAAGGTATGGGTAGTTATTGACTGGTGTTTTATTGAACAGAAAGATCAAATCAGGATACCTGCTCTGTTGGAATCTGATGACAGTCACTGGCACCTTGCAGATATGTAGATTGATAAGGCAGTGTGGCAATTCAAATCCAGCCAGCAACCAAGCACCACACAGCCACATGCTCACTCTCCCCAGCTGCGATGAGGGAGAGAATCAGCAGTGTAAAAGTGAGAAAAAACTGATGGGTTGAAATAAAGTCAGATTAACAGACAGATAAAAAGCCACGTGTGCGAGCAAAGCGAAACAAAACAAGGGGTTCACTCACTGCTTCCCATGGGCAGGCAGGCGTTCAGCCATCCCCGGGAAAGCAGGGCTCCGGCCTGCCTAACAGTTATTTGGGAGGACAAGCGGCATACCTCTGAATGCCCCCTCTGAACTTCTTTTTCCCCCAGCTTCACATGTGGAGCATGACGCCACATTCTATCAGATATCCCTTTGGTCCATTGGGGTCAGCTGTCCCAGCTGTTTACCCTCCCAATTTATTGTGCACCCCCAGCCTTCTCGCTGGTGGGGTGATGCAAGGTGCAGAAAAGGCCTTGACTCTGTGTAAGCACAGCTCAATAGTAAGTGAAACATACCTGTGTTATCAACAGTGTTTTCAGCAGAAATACAAAAAGTAGCCCCATACGAGCTTAAATGAAGAAAATTAACTCTATCCCAGCCAAGAGCAGCAGAGGCAGAACAAAAAAGTTGGTGTGATTTAGGGGCCAAGGGATCCTGCTACTTCTAGGAAGACGGCACTGTAATTTAGAGTAAGAAAGAGCTGCAAACAGCAGTGGCTTTATAGTGAGCGGCTTTGTACTTGCAGGAGGTTGCCACCTTGTATCCTGACATGGAGACAGCCCTTAAAGAAATAGGGAATGTATTTTTCAAATACAAGAAAGACACAGAGTTGCTGGGTTGGGCATTTTCCGTAATAAGTCTTCAAACAGGCAGCAACCAAAGCAGGTTGACATGGCTGAGCCTTAGGATGTGATTCAGGTGTTGGAGGGCAGATACCTCAAAGAAGACCTGCAGATTCCTGTTCACAGAACAGAGTATCAACTGAACGCTTATTATTAGCTCTAAGGCAGTAGCTTAATTTGTTATTATAATTTACGTGCTCACATGGGAGAGGGAGATCTGCCAAGAGCTGGTTTGAACTGGTTTTGTTATGTTATGAAAATACATGAAATACTGATGACTTGGAATTGCATGAATCAATTTTTCCTCGGAACCCTTGGCTCTGGGAGATTACTATATAGCAGCCTAGAATCTCCTCTTGGAGCAAACCCAAAGAATGCCGTGCTAGTGGTTGATTTCTCCTGTGGCCTGGATTGTTGATCACTGGGAATTACTAGTCATAAAGTTGGTCAGATGAGTGACCAGAGACATGTTTTGTGGGTGGTTGTTTTTCCAACAGAATAGGTAATTGGACAAATAGTCTGAATTTTCTGATTATCTTACTTTTGTTGTTTTCAGTTTCCTTCTCTCTTACAACCTATGGTAGCAAAGATTATGGTTGGCATAAGCAAGTGTGTGAGCCGATATAGGCAGGATGCAGGAGCAGCCACAAGACTACAGATGAAATGCAAAGAGTAAATTTAATCTCATTACCTCACATACGGGGGGCTCTCCAAAGCAACACCTGGGCAGAGGCACACAAGCAGGAACACAGGCACAGCAGAGCTTGGTCCATGCTAGAGAGAGTCCTTGTTATTAAGAGAGTCCTTGCTTGTGAAAGAGTCTGTACCTGCTGTTCTCACCTGAATTTCAGGGAATCATGCAGGAGTAGTTTTCCACTGTATTTTGAGTTTTTCTGAAGCAGGGCAGGCGTCTCAAGTGTGTTTGATAATCTGCCTCTGGGTCCATCACAGGCCTGTGTTATCTAAGTGCAGATGTTCTCTTCTGAAGCACACAAGTCTAAAGAACAATATGTTTTTTGACACTCCGGGTGCAAGACACTTGAGCTTGTTTAGAATCCTCGCTGATCTTCTGTTACTTTCCCACAACAATATACTGCCTGAATAGATTATTTGAATGTTACAATACCATTAAAATTGAACGAAGAGAGATGAAAAAGATAGTAGGAGCAAGGAATGGAACTGTGAGGTTTCTTGGTAGGAGTGGTGGGGATGAATCAGAAAAAAGCAAAATTTGGCTCAATTGGCAAAAGAATTCTAAAACTAATTATTTGTCATGGTTATTCTTTGATGTACTTTGGTTAGCTAGCATTTTTTCTTTTTCTGGTTCAGGTGAAAAATCTCATCCATATCAGGATATGAATTATGTTTCTGGTCTTATCTGCTGGAATTGTGCTGCCTGACCCAGAAAAAAGAAAATTGTCAGCTGCAATAGGTGTCCTAAAGTAACACGGCACTATTACTGATGTTGTAAAAAGAAATTACTGCTGTAAATGAAGTATAAAAAGTTAGCAAACTAAAGCATGATTTGTCAAGGGAAGTAAAGAAATCGGTGTATTTTAGGTTGAAAAGTCAATAGATTAAAATTTCCAGTGAAAGAAGAAAAGATGAAGAAAAAACATTCATGAGTTCTTATAAATGCTTCTCTGTAAAGCAGAACTAGAGACTACTCAATGTTAGCTGACATCTCAGTTGATGGCATACTGTCAGTCAAGCCTCCGGGTGATCTTGCTGTGAATATATGAATATCTGATTAAACGCTGATGTAATTGTTGCTCTGACAATTTCCTCTCAAAATTTAGAACTTGTGTATTCCATTACTATTTTGTTATCAGACTTTGATAGATTTGAATACCTTTTGGTTTCAAGTAATGAGGTTACTAAGTACACCTGGACAAAATTGGTATTTAAACAGGTGAGGAGTAGAAAGGAATGTACTTGACCAGTCTTTCTCTACTTTTCTAACTCCCTTTCTATTTCAACCTTAATTGTAGAGACTTGTGATCTATTTTAGCATTAAAATGTTTTAGGGAAAAAAGTTAGTTATGTAATGGGTATTATGTCTTACAGTGAGAGGCTTCCTAGTCCTGTGTGAAAGCTATTGGACTGGGAGGCTTGAAACTAAGCCTGTAGGAGCAGTGTGAACATCAGCACTGTGCAAATCTATTCATGGTGTTTCATTTTCCTCATCTGCAAAATGGTATTGACATTATTTGCAAAAAAACTTTATGGTCTGCAGGTAAAAAGCGCTCTCTGAGAGAGAGGCAAACATTAATGGTCTCAGTCTGTTTCTGTTCTGTGTTATGTTCATATTGCACTTGACACAGCATTGCAACATTCTGCTCAGTGCTGTGGCATTTCCCTCTGAAATTTCTTAAGGATATGGAAATCCCCTGTATTGCTCTAAATATGGGATTGTACCAATGGCAGCAGGCAAAACCGCCTTTACAAATGCATGGTAAATCATTGGTAAATTATGTGTATCAGGAGTCATTAATCTCACCTTCCCTGTCATTCATATAAACTCCACTAGGATTGCTTTTTATAGCCCTGTGTGTTTTGATAAAGTTTTTGTGAGTGAGAAACCATCCTTTCCTCCCCATCCCCTCACATCTCACTTATGTTTTAGGGTAAATAATATGTCCAGCATCTTTTGGCTAGCACTGTAAGGAGGAAGCAGAATCTCTGGTGAAAAAGCAAGCTTTTCCTTTTCCTTGTGAACTCACTGCCATGCACTGTGTATTTTTCTGGGAGAAAACCCAGTTACTTTATCAGAGGTGGTTACAGATCCAGTTTAACAAGATTAATGTCAAATAAGTTAAAGATTTATACGGATAAGTAGTCTTTTTCAATTAGCTCTGCATTGTGCTTTGCTGGGTAGAAAATAGCCAGTTGACTTTGTCACTACAGCAATTATCTGTTGAGCTTCACTGGATGTCTAAGTCCTAGTGTATTCATTCTGATACATGGTAGCAATAGTCAGATTATTTTTTTTTTCTGTTTACGTTAAATTAACAATAGCCCTTGTTAAGCTACAGTTTCCCTCCTTATTTTACTGAAAACTCAGCTGGCCTGTGTTAGTTAAGCCACAGTAAGTTGGTTATGTCCTGGACAGCTCTGGATCCAATGAACAGATAGAACTTTTGACAAGAGGGCAAACATAGCTTCAGAATAATTTTCATCCATGGCCATCAGTATCTCCAAGTTCTATGTAGTTCAGAACTGGCGTTAGAGAACGAATAATTGCAATGGAAGAGATGTTTGGAGGGGAGTAAACAAGATACTCAGATCTTAGCCATTGCAAAATAGCTTTTGCCTTAACAACTTGTCTACTATTTTTCCAAAGCTTTTTGATGATTTTTAAATTCAAGTGATGAAAGATACTGATCAGAATGTGTTCAGCCTCAAGCATTGACAAAATAATATGTTGTACTTTCAGAATAATGGCTCTAAATATCACAGATTTTTAAAAACTCAGTGCAGTGAAGGGATGATTTCAAATTTTTTATTCTTTGGCTAGAAAAACCCACTGACTGTGTTTATTTTATGTAATTTATATTTGAAAACTTAGCTTTTTTAAGCTAAGGGGTGGTGTTATGCAAGTACTAGGAATTAAAATAAAACTGCAAAATGCAACAGAAGAAGTAAACCAAGAATTATTACATCTATGCACCAGCAATAGCAGGCTGGAAGGAGTTAATAAAAGCCTTTGTTACCTTCTGAGTTGTGGCTAAGCTGCTAATAAGGAATTGGCTGGCATGAAATATTGCAGATGGAATTGGAAAGGGGCACTAGATGAAGAGGCTGCCTAGGAGAGGGTTAGAGAAACTGCAGAAAGAACAATACTACAAGGAATATTGCTGTGTGAAAAGCAAAAAGGAGGCTGATGCTGATAGGGAAGACATGCTTTCTCCTCAGTATGTGCCCTGTGGTTTAAATCCTGGAAGGAATGTGAGCTAGAGTTCATTAACTTACTGCAAGAAGAAATGTAAAAATGTCAAGAGTTATGGAGGCTTGGGCTAATGAAGGCTCAAGGCTAGATCTGCTGCTCTGGGTTTGGATGAGCCTTCAGTTGTACAGAGAGAAGGGATTAATGGTAAGGAAGGCACTACTGTAGTGACAACAGGAAGATGTCACAGGTACTGGTCAAGCACTGCAGTGGCATCTTCAGAAGAGACTCAGAAGCCACCTTGGCCTTAGGGTCCAGTTAAGAGCTATGTATAAGGCTGAAAGGCTCATGCAGAAGCAGGAGAGGAGAAGAACTGAAGTTACTCTTTCATATGTGTAAAAATTATTGTGGTAGTCTTGCTTGTTTTAATCCTGCCTTAAATAACTTAGATCATATTTGATTCATTCATCTCATACAGGTTTGAAACCTACATAGCTGAGGTTTGAAAAAAAAAATCATCAATATAAGATCAGGTTGATTTTTGAGAGAAAACTGAATTTGGTCTTTCTTATTGTAATTCCACCTTTGATCTCTTTTCCTTCCATCTAGGCCCTGTGTGTATACGATGGGATCACCAATAAACAACAGAGCCCTTTTCCCATGCCAAGAGCCACCCGTTGCCTTGTCAACATGGCAAGCCTCAGTCCGAACAGCTGCAGGCTTTGTTGTGTTAATGAGTGGTGAAAACTCAGCAGAACCAGTCCAGCTTCAGGAAGGTGAAATGTATTTTCTATGGCTAATTGTTTTCAATGATTTTTCTAGTCAGAAGTACAGCTTAGTAAATACATTATTTTTGAAAGAATGAAGTTCCTAGCCTTAAAAGCACTTACATGTCTATCTGTAATCTCTGTGTCATTTTATGGAAATGTTACCTGCTCAAAGCAAAGAATTCAAGGTACCTGCCTTTTACTGTGTAACTGCTACTTGCTTTTTCCGTGTTTTTATTCTTTTTACTTTCTCCAAACTTAGACTTCACTTACATAAATTGACTTTGTTTTAATCATTCTGCAGTTGAACATTTCATAGATGAAGTACCTTATCACACTCTTGACAGCTTCAGGCCTTGGTAGTAATTAACTTTCAGTTTTAGGTCTCCAGTCCAAGTGTAGCTCAGCATGGCAAAGATTAGAAGGGGTCATTGTGTTATTCCTACTTCCTGAAATATAAGGAATAGATGAAGAATGTCAGGTCACTATTCTGCCAAACTGGTCTTTGGTGATTTTTTTTTTTTTTTTTTTTTTTTTTTTGTTNTTTTTTTTTTTTTTTTTTTTTTTTGGCATTGGTCGATTGTGCAACAGTAAGCAAGCATTCTTCTACTGTGTTGGTTATACTTTCAAGTATACTTACTGAAGAAACCTGTGCCTGCACAGACAAGGAAGTTTTTAAGGCAGTTCTACACATAATAATACAAAGTATTTCTTGCTCCCATTAGTTTTGAGATAATCTGTCAAACAGGGTTAGTATTTTCTAGTGTAAGTTGTTCTGATTAAAGTAGCGTATAGGAAAAGGTTAGAATTGGTGTTTCTGGGAAACAAAAAAATCTTTCTTCTGTTATGCTTTAAAAAGGTAATTTTATTCTTGAGGGGGGGGGAGAAAGAATGACGGTTCCCTTGATTTGAGAACCATCAGTTAATCCATTTGCATGGAATCTTCTAATTTTGGCCATATGTAAAGCATGTTTCAAGCCTTGCCTCTGCTGTTGAAATATGGAAAACTGCCATGATGAGCTGCTAAGCTCACTTGGTCAATAATACTTTCCTGTCTTGGCATCAAGAAAGCCAGAATGCTCTTGACTGCAGACTAGAACAGCTCTGCCATCATTGTTTAATTAGTTTAATCCACTGAACATCTTCCTAATCAGTTGTTGCCTGTCTGTCCTTCAGTGGTAGCTATGTAGTTTGAAATATTAAGAAGGATGCTTATGTGTATTTCTAGAAATACATGCCTTTTAAAAAAAATCAGGCACTATTAATTAGCATAGATCAGTTAAAACTGATAAATTCTTAGACCAGTTAGCTGGTTGAAAAGGCTGTCTTCTGAAAGAATTTTCTTCTCATTAACAGCTTTGGGTTTTTTTGCCACTATAGTTTTAAAAAGCCATTAAAAAATTGTACTTGAATAAAGAAAAAAACTAGTTGTAGGGAAAACCATTTTTAAAATGCTGTTGATGGAGTGTTGAGAATGATATTAGGGTACCATATTGTTAATGATAGCAGCCTTTTCACCCTGTGGAGAACAGAAGGGGCTTTTGTTTAAATCCTTGTACTTGTTCCAGGGGATCAGTTTACATTGGTAAATCATGTGTCAGCTTAAAGCTCTGCGGTTTTTTGTTTGGTTTTTGGTGGGTTTTTTATTTTTTTTTGTTTTGTTTGGGTTTTTTGGTGTTTATTGGTTAGTTGGTTTGGGTTTTTTTGTTTGGTTGTTTGGATTTGGTAGAATTTTTTTTTATTTTTTTTTTTAGTTTTCCAAAGGTTAGCTCAGTATATTTTCTTTCTGAAGATCTCTGTGAAAGCAAGAAATACTTTAAGAAGTCTTTAATGGAAAGACCAGTAGAAAGGAAATTACTGGTTTTAGCTTCACTGTGCTAATGAAGTGCTGAGTGAAATGTGTGAAATGAACTGGGAAGAACCAAATGTAGCATTAAACCTGGCTCCTTTAGGAGCCATGAGACAATGGCAAAGCTTGGTGCTGAACTTCACTGAGCTGAAGAGAAGCAGCAGGAGCACCTACTGCAGTTCTGTCCTTATAGTTTTCCTTCTGCCTCTCTCCAAGATGGCATTCCCAAGAATGTGAAAGATTCTGCTTACAGATCTATGTGGCACACAATTATTTATGCTAATTTTGATTCATGATGGATGTGTTGCTGGGTTTCTTTAAAGGTAGCAGGCATCATACTCCAGTAGCTCTCAAAGACTCAGTAACGGATGAGACCTTCATTATCTTGGTGCTTACATACAATTTCAAGTGCTTTCAGTGCTAGACAGCTGTTTGGAATTCTAAGAGTGTACAAAACTTATACAGTTGGAGGAAGGGAAAAGAGCAATATTGTGAGGAATGACTTAAAAGCCAAATAAATCCAAGCCTTGAGTGCTAATCTGAAGCGTCAAATAATTTCTTAATAAATTTAGGAATACATTTAATTATTTTAATTAATAGGACTTTTAAGAGTTAAAAAGTTAAAAAATGGTCTGTATTGCTAAGTAACCTGTCCGACATAGGTCTTGTTAGACAATTATGCATGGCATATGAAATCTATCAACCTTAAAATTTTGTGTTTGCATTTATAAAACACACCTGAGAGCCTTTCAGAGTAACTTCAATTAAAGTAACTTTTCTTTGCTGAATTATTTGCGTACAGTATGCTCTTGCTGTGCTGCATATTTATAAAATCATACATAACTGGCAGAACACAAAAATATATTTTACAAAAATGCATTTTCTCAGAAAGAATAAGCACTTTGGCAAGCAGTTGTGAATAAATTTATTCTGAATAGAGTTACAAGTTAGTTGGATATTTTTTCCTTTAAAGTCATATTTATAACAAGTGTGCTGGCAGACAAGAAGAGAGCAGCATGCCACAATGATACCTTTTAAACAGGGATCTGGATTCTGCACCAGACACCTACATTTCTGGAAGCACAGATGCCATGATCCAGTGTTAGCTAGACTAGTGCTCACATGCACAGATTCCTCATTTGCCACTTGTATTTGCAGGTTTTGGTAACAATGTACTTCCTTCCGTATGTGCCATTTTTGCATTCTGTTGCCTACAAAACTATGGCTTATTCTGTCATTTGAAATAGACACATTTGTTTGAACATACTGATACATCACTTACTAAAATACTAGTAAAGTATGACCTGAAAGTGCTTAAAGATAGTGTGCATTCTTTATGGAGTACATAGAGCAGAAAAAAATTATCAGAAAAATGCAATTTGACAATGCCCTTTGAGAGAAAGCTTTACAGGGAGCACTAAATGCTTGTGTGTGTGTGTAATGCAAGCCATTTAACCATTGGATTTATGTTTCAACACTTGTCAGTTTTACTTTGCTTCAGCATATTAGTGTAACACATAGAAGGTGCAAATATATGTAGACACAAACACTTTTATATTTGTTTTGATTCATGTTCAAGAAGTAGATATTCAACCATTAAGCGTGAAATCAACTGGCTTGCTTTTTTTTTGCAGTTACTCTATCATATTGTAGTCCTTCATCTTGCTTTGCCATCTCTGATTTCAGTGAGAAGGTGTATTCTGTTGTTGAGAGGAAACACAGTGCTGGGGCAGGGAAGACGCTGCTGCTGCTCTGTTGCTAGCAGAAAGAGCAGTGGCTTTTGTTTGTGCTCCTCTCAGTTTTCACAAGGGAAAACAAAAGAGTCCAGTGCTTGTGTTGATTGATCTCCAGCATACGTCAGGAACTAGAGCATAGGAGTTGACAACTCATCACATGATATTTGCCCCTCTGAGCCAGTGTTGAACTAACACTCTGGCATGAATGTGGGGAATTCTGGCTCTCGGATGAGATCAAAGATCTCTACAAGTCACAGTTTCAGAAAGCTGGAGATTCTTAATCCTGGTACTCCAGCCAAATAGTACTTTTGGCAAAACCACTTATATAGCTGTAATTTTATGTATTAGCACTAGCTCTTACTTTGTATATCAAATGCTGCATGGGACGATACCTCTTTTTCCCTGGAGGCAACTGTGTTTTGTGGGGATAGTAAATCATGGACATAATCTGTATTTTGTCATGTTTATATTTGTGTTTTCACAGATAGTGCAAACTATCTGAGGGAAAATATCCTAATAAGTAAAAATACTCCCAGTGTTCTTGCATCTGCCATTAGCAGATACTGACTCTAAAGTGTTTCTTTAATTATAATGGACTGCACAGGACTCAAACAGTTTTAATGGTTTCAAAGATAGCTAATTGCATTAAAAATTCTAGGACGTAATTACATCATTCATCGTTATTATTTCAAGCAGAAGAAAGAAATGACCTTTAAATTGTTCTTTTGAACAATTATAAATGGATTATAATTTCCTACCCCTGTTAAAGGTAGTCCTAAATTTTACATGAGATGCCTTCCAGTTATACGTCATAGAACAGGGGACTGTTGGTGCATGGTTTGTGCAGTTACAATATGATAGATTTTCTTTGCAGATCTGAAAAAAAATTTTTTTAATTAGTTCAGAAATTACCTGTAGAGAAAATATTTTGAAAGTATTATAATTGTTTAAAGTAATTATGTGGAGGAATCAAGTTGCTTTTAAATTGCCTGGTTGCAAGGTATAAGCATTACTAATAAAAGGACTGGGGTATTCTTTCTCTGTTTTTCCCAATCTCTCGTTCTTCCTAAAGTGTCCTCGCTTAGTCTGAAAATGTTTTTGTTGTACAAATTGCTGGGTTTGGTAAAGAAAGCCGTCTCTCCATTTCAGCTGCAGTTTTCTCCTACCCTAGAGGTGGTGCTATCTCCAAGGTAGCCACTGGAAAGCAGAGAGCAGGCAGGGGAAAGGCAGAGAAGGGAGAGGGAGTAGAGCAGAGTTTGTGATCCCAGACTATGCACTAGGATAAATCTGAGCCTGCAGATGAAGGAAAACAAGACAAAATCCACTGCCCTGAAGAAAGTTAAAGAAAGGAAGTGAAGTTAGGGGAGAAAAGGCAAGGCTTGGAGACAGTTTTACCAATAGTGAGAAGACAAGAGTTAGACTGTGTTTGAAGCAGTACTGCATCATGCTAGCTGTAGAGAAATGTTGCCTGCATAAAGACCATTTCAGTCACCAATCAGTGAATGCACTATAGAGATAACTCACTTGTAATGTCAGTGCATGTGGTTTCAGTTGTTCAAGACAGAGCAAGTGTAGGATCAATACAGAATTACCCTACACAGTTCTAGAGTTTGAATGCAGAAGACTTCTAAAAGCTCTGCAGGAAATGGATTGACCCCCAGTTAGGTGTTTAAAGACAGTATAAATCTTGGATATTGTTCTGGGAGTTTGTGTGGTCTCTGCGAAATATAAGGGGCTTGGAAAAAAGGCAAGGATCTGTGTGTTAGTTGCTTTTCTTTGGGAAATGCTAATTTAGACAAATCTGAAAACTTACACCAAGAAAAAATAACTTCCCATCTCTTTGTACCTTCACCCTTTTGCAAGGTTTTCTCCAGCTCTGAATAGCGTATGTTCATTACTAATTCATGTAAATTTCTGAAAGTACATGTTGTTCTTCTCTGGATTATTAAATTGATTCCTTATTCATTTCAACATTCTGTTCAAATTACCCTTGTTTTTTTTAAATACTCTGTGGTCTTGCTTGCTAAAGCCTGTCTCGGTGAACTTTTTTCTCACTGTAACGCTTTCCATTCCCTCTGTTTGCATAGCACAGACAGGCACCCTTTCCTCTTACACAGTCTCCTCTCTGTTATGAGAACCTGCTCCTTTACAACTCCTGTGATCTGGAAGAGTTTTCTGTGACTGCCTTTCCACTTTTATGCTTGTTTCAGAACTCAGTTGAGAACGTGTTACAGTTTTACAAATTGACAGTCTTCCTCTAATGTTACTTAACAGTTAATGTAACCACATGGATCATTTTGTAATGCTCTGCATATAACAGATGCTACACAAAGTGAAGTATCGTAGACTACCAATGAGCCTTCTCTTATATGGATTTAAGTCAGTTGTGAGGCTGTTACTAACTTCAGTGTTTGCAGGCTTGGGCCTCTAGCTCAGCTTATATCACTGAAACTCTCTTGATGTTTCAAAATAATAAGTTCTTGGTGTCCTGGAAGTCTTCTTTCTCTCAAGGTGACATTTTCTTGCTTTGGCAAGTTAATTTTTAAAAAAAAAAAAGGCTTTGGGAGGGAATTTGGCAAAACAATTGTCCTCTTTGCTCCTGAAGTGTTTGGAGCAAATGTGTTCCTTCTGCTCAAAAACTAAAAAGAGGTTAGTAAAATTACAGGAGTAATATATGTTCACCTGACAACTTGGACAAAAGAGTTTTGGTGTTAGTAGTGAATGAATGTTGCCAAAAGTGGGCTGGAATGAGGGAGTGTAAATGGTTGTTAGTGCATATAAGATGCAGAGACTTTATCTGTCTCTTACAAGACTTCACGTACAGTATTGTTTTATCATACTAAAAAGTAAGTGGAAAATTTGTTGAGGCTAAGCAAAAAGATTTTGCTTGTTCTTCCTTTGATCAGTTTGACTTTCTGCGGTCATTAAAGTAGGAAACCCAGTGATACTTTCCTGCAGTTGTTTATTTCCTTTCCTATAGGTCTTGTGGCCTCCTATAGGTTGTTTTTTTTCTTATTTTCCTTCTAGTAGTTTTCCACAGCTCTGGTCAGAATACTGGTGCAAAAGAACAAGTATTAATGTTCACTTAAAATAACCAAAGTTTATGTTTCCACAGTTGCCACAGCTACAGTTATTTGCACATGATTCAGCAGGTTATAACTCGTGCTAGGCTCTTTCCATGAGTAATAACCTATTAGTATGGCGCAGTATCCATACTTGTGACCATAACTGAGTACTTGAATGTGACCCTTAAGTTATACCCTGTTCAAAGGGGCAAACGGAAAACCTAAGCAACATTAGATTAATGAAAGTATGCTGCCCAGAAACATCCTCCTGTTTATTCATAGATACAGTTATTCTATACTGTACTCCTTATCTTCCAGCACTGTGTTCCCATAATCATAAGACTTAATATCTTTTTACCATCTAATAGACTCTCTAATCTTGTTTAAGCATCTCCTGGATTATCATGACCAAATAATGACTGCTCTTATGTGGCTCATTAGTGAAATTATTTTTCTCAGCGAAAATACCAGGATGTAATGTAGGAGGCTTGGCTCAAACTCTTAAGTACATAAAAATGTCAAGTACTAAGTGTGTGCTGGACTGATGATTCTGTACAAATGTTCTTTTTATTTACAGGTATCTTGAGCTGGTACTACTATGTGACTATGCCAATGCCTGCATCAACCTTCACTATTGCTGTGGGGTGCTGGGAAGAAGTTAAACAGCAGTCCTTCATAGCTACTGTCCAGCCAAGCACTGCGCTTTCCTTGCCATCTTCACAAGGTGATTTCAGGTTAGTGTTTAGAATATTGTTGAACGATGAGATATATAGGTAGCATTTTTATTTACTCTCTGGAACGTGAAAATGAGTCATATTAGTACAGGAATCAAAATAGAACTTGTTTAATCTGAGCAGAAAAATCTTGACAGGAAAAGAATTCCAAAGGCATTATTTCATGGGTAAGGGTGTGGTTCTTTTTATGTGAAAACAAGCTGCTTAGTGAGCAGTAGGGTTAATAAATCCCAGTATCATCTGGATTTGCATCCTGTGACTCTTAATGCCCTGCCAAAAAAATACCAGGTCCTCCCTTGTTTCTTACAATGCTTGGCTCATAAGATCTTTTTGTTACTATACTCAGCCCATTTGGGATATCTAATGATCCCTACTACAATGTGGTCTACTCACTCGCCTCTTTCTTCCTGTTGACTCCCATCCCACAGCTGGCCTGTACAGTGGCTTGCCTGTGGTGACATGTCCTGACTGGGTACATGAAAGCCCTGTTGCAAGGGTCCCATGAAATAAAGCTGGACCAATAATTCTTTTCAGTAAAAGAGATGCGCTGCTGTCTAGTACATGCAGTGGCTCCGTATATGTCTTTCACCAAACATGCAGAAGTGTAATTATTTTGGATACATCTATTTCTCCTTTCAATGTAATCAAAACTGCTCATTGATCTTAAATTATTACAGAGTGATGGATCAACAGAGAAATACTATGTAGGCTGGCAAATGGGATTTGAAGTTAAAAATTAAGTCTCTGGAAAAATACCAGTTGTTTACATGTGTATTTACCATAGCAGAAGTCTCAGACACGGCACTTGATATCCTTGCATGTTACTCTCAGCTTTTCAAATTTTTAGTCACAGAATCACAGAATAGCCCAGTTTGGAAGAGACCTTGAAAGATCATCCAGTTCCGTCCTTCATGGGAAGGGGAGCTTAGATGTGGCTATCTAACACCCATTGCCCCTTGTCTTCTCCATGTGGCTTCGTGTGAAGAGGAAGTATCTGTGCCCTTTGTAGATGCCCTTTCAGTGCTTGAATAGCATGAATGGAGTTCCCCTCCCTTTCTCTCCTCAAACAGACCTAACTTCTTCAAGCTTTCCTCACAGGGCACGGTCTCTAGTCCTTTGCTCATTTTTGGTGGTCCTCCTTTGGACTCCTTCCAGTCTCTCCTGTGTTGTTCTTTAATTGTAGGGACCAGAACTACACTAGTCTAGGTGTGGTCTGACAAGTGCTGAGCAGAATGGGATGATCACATCTCTATTGCTGCTGGTAATGTTCCTGTGCATGCAGCCCAGGGTCTGGTTTGCCTTAATTGCTGCAGTGGCGCACTGCTGACTAACGTTTAGCTTGTTGTTCACCGGAACCCCATGGGTCCATTTCAGAAAAGCTGCTATCTGGACACACAGATTGTAGCCTGTGCTGGGTTCTTTGGTTATGTCATCCCAGGTGTAGGACTTCGCAGTTGTCTTTGTTAGACTTCACACTGTTCTTGCTAGCCCACTCTTCCAGGTCTCTGCGTCAGGTGGCTCTCCTTTCTGATGTGTTCACCTCACCAACCAGCTTGGTGTCATCAGCAAACCTGGTGAGGGTGCTTTCAATCCCACCATCCAGGACATTTGTGAAAATGTTGAACAGCATGGGGCCCAGTACCATTCCCTGGAGGACCACACTTGTGACAGGCACCACCCTTAGTGAAAACTACTGATCACCACTCTCCTGACTGTTGCCTGCGAGTTAATTTCCTACCCATCTTGCAGACCACCCATCAAGTCTGTATCTTGCCTGTTTGTTCAGGAGAAGGCCATGGGAAACTGTGATGAATGTTTTGCTGAAGTCCAGGCAAACAATCTCCACTGCTCTCCCCATGTCAGTAGAAAATGCTAGGTTGTTGGATAAGGTGACCAGGTCAATCAGGCCATAAGTATTTTTTCAGTTATGTAATTAGAAACTTACGATGCTTGACTTGTAGAGATATGTTTTGGGCTAATACTGTGTTAACATTACACCAATGGAAGTCGTTACTGTTTTGGTAAAACTAGTGAGACTTTGGAACTTGAGGACCTAATTGTTACTGGAATTTAAATTAAAGGATTCTGATGGATTGCAGCTTGGCTAATTTTGGTTTAAAAATATTCTACTAAATCTTGATAATAGGAATTTTTATATTTAACCTAAGATCAGTAAGACATGCTTATTTGAGATTTAAAATAGTTTGTAAGTTTAATAAGCTCTTAGAAATTATCTTGTGATTATTTCTCTACTACTTACATGTTTCTGGCTGCCAGTACAGGAATATACTGTAGATGTTCAGTATATATTCCTCTCTAATGTACAGCACATTCAGTGGTAGGAATTTTTATTTATTTGGTGCAAAAGATTAGTCTGGCAGAGTGTTGATAGACTAAATTAATATTTCTGTTTTTTGTAAAACTTCTGAAAGGGGAAATAATTTTGTAGCTTTTTGTAGCAAAAATTAGTGCAAGTTTTAATCAGTGTGATGGGCATTGTTGTAAGTCAATTGGTGGGATGGTCACTGGACAAGTTAATTGGCGCAGGTAGTGTGATACATCTGCAACCAGCTGCATTAGCAACAGTGGAAGAGCAGAACTGGTTTCTGAAAAATAACCCAACAACCGACCCTCTACAAGGGTGGTGACTCTTAAGCATAGACCAAATTAGAAAGCCTAAGCCTATAAGGTTGTTGTGCAGTTAATTAGGAAATAAAAATCTATGTCCTTCAAAATTAGTTATATCCAGTAAATCTTTATTTGGGAGTTAACACAAGAGACACTTGTTACTTATTTTAGCTGTCAAGACAAGGTAACCTAACCAACATATTAGCAGACATTTCTAGGAAGGGTGTGAAATGGATAGACAAGCAAATGCTAAGGTAGCTCTCAGATATGACAAAGGTGATAAACTCTTGGGCAGCTGGAAGAGGAAAGATTTCTGAAAGAAGTTGTTGAAATGTGTAATGCAATTTATGTGCAGATGCCCAGTGAGTTTCATATAAGCAGACTATCAAAGAGAAAGTTAAGTGGAACTAGAGTTTTAAATAAGTTTCCCATCCCCTTGGGGTCATTAAAGGACTTGGCAACTTTCACAAGAGATAGGATGCTACCTTTCATCTTCTTGCCTAATGTCAACTCTGATAATTAAATGCAAAGTGACATTGTCTTACAGTAGAAATACACTGGGTTAGACCACCCTTGGCACAAAAAATGTATGAGGGATGAAGCTTCTTTGCATGTGTAGTCAAAGAAATAGCTTAGAGTCCACTTTTTTCAGAGAAAGAGTTAATAAGATGTTAAAAGTGTTAGCACTTGAGCAAAATCTAGTCCTTTTCTATGTGTTATCAGTTTGGATTTTTGTGTTAGCACTCACCTAGAGCATGATCATCCAAATACAAATGCTTTGGGCAATTGCTGGATGTAATAACAGTAAGTGCTTTGCCTGTCCAGGCATAGCAGAATCAGCTTCCCTAAGCGGAAATCTCGAACTGAGGAGAGGCTCTGAGCTGTACAGGCTGACAGGTGAAAACATGAAGCTGATTTCTGCTTAGATATGCATCTATTTGGGCAGATAAATGATTGTGAAGGTATATGACTTAGTGTTTAGGAAGGATTTTATTTATACCTCCTTCCTTCTAACCACAGTTCTGAATATCCCATAAAAGTGATGTAAAGTAAGCTTAATCCTAATGTGGTATTTTCAAATGTCTATGGTGATTAGCCTTAATTGGTATCTACTCTTCTTTATTACTTAAGAAAAAAATAGTAAAAATTCTGTGAGAATTTTACTAACAACGGTAAAAAACCCACCAAAACAAACAAGTTGGAATTTCATTCTACTTGCACGTAATATGGTTGTGTTAATATGTATGAAATTTTATTTACACAGTCAAGTTCAAATAGGAATTCTCTGAATAAATAAGTATTTTTGTACTGTTACTTAGTTTTCCTTATGTACATTTTGAGCACTTGGTGTTTTGATGCATATGTACTGTGAAAACAAGGTTTGACTAGTCTGTTTTTATTTTAGTTATGAGTGACCTTATCAGTTCTACTCAGACATGAGTGTTTTCACAGTGCTGCATGTGTGTGAACAGTGTGAGAATACAAATTAGATGATTTTCTGTGAATTAACTCTGTCTAGAGAATATCCTTGTTTTAGTATACTCAACACATTTTTGGTATCACATTAAACATTTTTGGTTTTGTTTTTATTTTTTGTTATTGTCAGATGGCATGAAGAAATCTGTGGTCACGTGGAGTATCCCTGCCGTTTCCAAAATCCTGCTGCCAGGTTGCAGGCAGTCATTCCTTACAGAGTCTTTGCTCCCTGGTGCCTTATGGATCGCTGCAAAGAACATTTGCTTCAGCTAATTCCTCAGTGCCTTTCAGCGGCTTACATCACATTGGGTACCCACCCCTTTTCCAGGCTTGACATTTTGATAGTTCCTTCCAACTTTTCCAGTCTTGGAATGGCTAGGTAAAGAAACTGCTTAGTAGATCATCTCCTGTCTTTTGTTGAACTCCTTTTTATCAGCTAGTTAACAGTGTCAAATTTCTGTCAATGTAAAGTTGTGCTGTTCTTAAAGCAATCTCAAAGCTCTAGTTCTGACTTCATGTGGGTAGGTTTGTTTGCATCCTGTACTATAATCTTTAATTTTAGTTTTAACAGGGTTCAGGGAAGGAAAATGTAAGCTTATAGGACATGTGGGGTTGAATTTCCTTCTTTGCCAAACTGAAGTTCTTTTATTGGTTCTATTGATTTAAATGCTTGATGCATTTTGTCATGTTTTCTTTTGGCATTATTTTTACCATTATGTCTTGGCAGAACACGAGCATGTTAAAAACTAGATCTAGAGTTTATTCATAAGCCTTTTGTGACTTATCAGTTTCCAGTCAAACACTGGTTTTTGAAAGCTGAGTAAGGCAAACTGGTTATATTACCAAGCTTTCATGGAGTTGTGGAGAACAAAAAGCTTAATTAAATATTTTTGTTTTACAGTATATTCCAGTCGTACAATGACAAGAGAATATTTAGCTCTAAGGCAATGCTTAACCATTTTAAATCCCCATTTGCTTTTTATTTTTCTAATAAATACATATTTTTAAGTTGGTAATGAGATAGTGTTTGTTAATAGTAGAGAATGAAACTATTTTTATTCACTCTTTGCCTAGTGCCATCAGTAGAGTGGATCTGTTCAGGCAGATGGACAAAGTATTCAAGGGAAGAATTAAAGGCAAAATTCCAATAGAAAGATGAGGACTAAAGGGAAAGGTGTATTCCCAGATTGTTGGGTTTGTATTTTGGGGCTTCTGGGACAATTACTGAGTAGGTTTGATACCTGAAGCAACCAACAAATTGCACAAATTGCCAGTCCAAATGCTTAGATGAAAGAGAAGTTTATTTCTTTTTATAGATAATTAATCAAAATAAGGAAACGTTTTGTTTCTTGCTACTTGTTTTGTTTCTCATGTACATAGATTTTTCTCTATTGTAAGCTTTCCTATTGCAGTTCTCCTTAGGATTAAATATAGAAAATTATGCTGGCATGCAGTATATTTTTTAGAATAAGTTTACTTTCTCTTTTCATTAAGATCTCTAAAATTTAAAATTTAAGCGTTCAGTGACCTCCTCTGTCATATAAGCCTCATTGCTTTGTAGATACCATGTGCTGGCTACTGAGTTTTCAATGATAGCTCTTGACTCAGGAAACTCCCAAAGGAAAGCATCAAGAAACTTATACGAGTCTTGATTGCTTTTGGCACCCGCCACAGACTATAATCTCTGATGTTTCATACAGTGGTTTGATTTGGAGGTAAGTGTGTTGTTGTGTACCATGTTCTTGAAGCTCTACAAAACTGGTAAAGCTGTTCAGCGATCTCCGATGACTTCAAAGGCCTAGTACTACAATGTTGACAAAGGTCCTTAAGGATCACTGTAACTGAGGAAGAAACAGGCCGTTTTACTTAGCTGTGTGGTAAGAGCAGTGATCAGTAGAGCCAGGAAAGGCACAATACCACAATACACAAATAGTCCAAAACAAAACAGAAAGGGGAGAGAGATGTCTAGGCCAAAATGACAACACACAGTAGAAGAAATCTTCAGGATTCTGTTGTTGATAAGCTCTTTGGGAAGTTGTCAGAGCTTCCCCTGAATGTACCTTTCTCAGAATTTGTAGGGAAAAGATGCCTGCAGGGTATTCTGTTGCAAAACCACCTGAGTCCAGATTGCATGTTCAGAATATAGTGCTTTCTTTGTGAAGAAGATGAGCTTGTGTTTCCCTATGCTTCTTCTAACCACTGTCAGTTCCCAGAGATGCATATCATTGAATAAAAGTAAAGGCTGAAAGAAGGGGCATGCATAATTCTTGATGCTTTTCATTCAACAATTCATCAAGCCAAGTACTCCAAATTTTTAAAATTTGAAATAAAGGAATAATTTAAGCGGTTTAAATGTCAAGATGCATTTGGGCTGCAGATGAAATTAAGTGACTCATAATAGCTCATTTGTTCTTGTTTCGTGTGATTTTTCAAATAGAGGCTTCTGTGTATATAGCAAGCTACTTAAACAGTTAATTCCTATGTGTGATAATTAGCTCAGTGACTTCAGTTAAAAATAAGCTCTGTGCACAACCCTGTCCAAACCCACATTAAAAGGAAAGTTAGCTGTTATCTTGGGTTAAATAGGGTGCTGTAGTATTTATTTTTTTATCTTCTAGTCTATCTGTAGCAGTATAAACATAACATAGCATGCCAACATAAAGGGACTGTTGTTTTGAGAATTCTAATTGTACTCCTGTCTGCCAGGGAAGGAAGCAGTCATAAATTTTAGTCATTATCTGAAGTATCAGGGTTTTACAGCGTTTGGCAATTTTCTTTGTCTGTTCCTCATTAGCTGATACTTACTGTGTTTTTTATATCCCAAAATACTTCTCTTTACTTAAGGGGGATGTTTCCCCAACATTTTAGACTAGTATGAAATGATGATAGCTTTTCTGTAAAGTGACCTAATTAGGCAGTTTAAGCTGTCTATTCCAGTAGCTGCTGCTGTGGGTCAGCTGCATTTTTCTTGAAGTCTGACAGATGCTTTAGGAGAAAAACTCCAGTTGAAAGCATATTCATTGTACTTGTGTTTTCTGTACATCTCTTCCTGTGTTTTTAATTTGCTGTGGAGTTCTGGATGGAAATGGGATCTTGACCGTATATAATAATTGTAGTCATTCCCTCTTGCTTCCTGCAGATCTTCATAGCTGGAGGATTCACTTTTGCACTCTCTTATTTTCACACTGTTTTAGTGAGAGTTCTAGGGAGCTAGAAGAGTATGATTGGAAAAATGCCCCTTAGTGTATGTACCATGCTCTCAGTTTTTTCTTAAACACCACTTAGGACTAGTAACTACTGAAACCAGAATAATGGGATAGATAGACTTATGGTCTTACTTAGATTGGCTGTTCTTACAGCAGTCATTCAATATAGATTCTCCCAAATTTATGCCAATAAAAGAAGAATGTGACCTACGTGTCTTTGCTTGTGTGTTGTGTTAAGCTGTACATAAATTAAATTAATAAAGTGTTGTGGAGAAAATATAAATAGCTTAGAAGCCAGAGTTTCAGTGCTTTCTGTAGAATTTTGAGAATTTCATTAACACCTTACAGACCTAATTATCTGATTTTAAGTCCTCTCTCACAGAAAAGAATGAATTGGAGGAAAAGGAGTAGGGAATTGTGTCAAACTGCAAAAACTATAGAGCTCCTAATCAGATTGTTCAGGGAGTAGATCCCTGACCTCACACTACACTGAAAGGTGCATATCATTCACGTGCTCAGAAAGCTAAGAGGTTAAAAGCAGGAGACTAAAAGTAGCACCATGTTTTGGTGCTGTTGATGATGATGTGCTGCTCCCTGAAGAATTGTCAACTCCGTTGGCATTTAAGTAGCAGTTATTTCACAGTTACAAGTGCTCTCATGTGAGCTGATAGTTACTCATGTGAACAAGCTGTCTGAAAGACTTCAAATAAAACATAGGGTCTGTGTGTTCCCTGATTGTGCATGCTCTTCAAATCAGTTCATTCCCAGTCCAGCTTTGTTGATCAGATTTGAAAACCTAGTGTTTAAAAATCTCTTCCCACTTCCTCAAATTCTTTTGCTTTTGGAAAACCTGAAGAGACTCTGAATTCTTTGTTCTTTTCTCATTCTCCAAAGCAAAACATTCTTTTGAATATGGACACTCTAACTTTTATTGCCACCTGAGCCTCTGCTTGAGCTTGAGACCTTGACTTTTCTTGCAGTGTTTAACTGCGTAAGTCTTCTTATTTCTTCTGCTTACCAACTTTCTACTCTTTCGTGGCAAATGTGCTGATACTTATTTTATCCCCCTGGGGTTTGTAACCCTTTGCTTGCATTGTGTTGAAGTGCTTATTTTGAAACAATAGTCTTCAAGGTTTTTTGATTTCTGAATGCATAGTTTAAATAACATAAGATTACTGCTTTTCTTCTGTTTGAATTAATGTACTTTAGATGAACTAGTTCTGTAGTAAGTGCTGGCACAAGGAAAAATTCTTTGCCAAGCATTATGTGTCAATAACATGACTAGTCACATCACATGTAGCTGAGAGCTAGAAGAGTATAATGAGAAAAGTGCCCCTTAGTGTATGTACCATGCTCTCAGTTTTTTCTTAAACACCACTTAGGACTAGTAACTACTGAAACCAGAATAATGGGATAGAGATTCTTATGGTCTTACCTAGATTGGCCTTTCTTACAGCAGTTTTGCCTATCAGAGCTAGCAAGTGCAACGAAGGAACTTCTGAGCAAGATACTGGCATTTTCAAAACAGAATCCCAACGTCAGTTTATTTGAATGCTATTTGGGCTCTAAAATTAGTGGCCTCATTTTCAAGTATACTGGACACTCTTGAAACCCAAATGATGTTTGATAACAGAAACATAAAGAATGCTTGGCATATTTGTAAATCAGGTCAACTTGTCTAGCTGGCTAAATATGGATTTAGCAACCTAGCTTTCAGTTCCTGTTTATAAAGGTCTTAGCTGCTCTTCTGCTCTCGTGTAAATGGTCCTTGATGGCATTTTAAGAGGAAAGAATATCCCTTTCTTCAGTACATGATACATCAATAGAACACTTGAGTCTTTCCAGGCCATGTCACTAAGGTTGTGAACTTTTTAAATTGAAAAGGGAGAAGGAAAAAAGAAAAAAAANAGAAGGAAAAAAGAAAAAAAAAAAAAAGAAAAAAAAAGAGAAAAGAAAGGGCGGGAAGCCCTAGCAGCTTCTTTGATCTGTGTGTCTGTAGCCACCACTTATCCAATCTGTATGTCTGCAGTGTTCCAACAACAACTGGTAAGTCTATAGTAAGATCAGCCAGGACTGTTGGAAAACATCCAAGTGTCAAAGCTAAATGTCAGGTTTTAGAATTGTTCAGCCTTTCAGAATTGTGATTGACTGTTTGCTTCAGCTCTAGAAGCCTTTTTTGAGTATATACATTTGTATATAACTATGTATGAAAATTAAAGTGAAAAGTAAAAGCTTGATGTCTGGAGTAAGAAAAAATACATATTTTTTTTTTTAAACTCAGTTTTGATTTATTATGTAGTGGAGGATCTTAACTTGAATCTTGCATACTTGTCTCCTTGTGTTTGGAGGGGCGTTGTTTTGTTTTGTTTCTATGAGAGACTGCAAATTGCCTGAGAATTTAATTTCTAATCCTGCAAATGGTTTTGCTGGTCCTGAAATTTACATACCGAAGCCCTTTTCTTTTAACATAAAAGCCATACTTGCTTCTTTACTTAGTATATTTATTGGCAGGGTCATGACTTGGTTAAATATAAGTGAAATTTGCCTTAGTAATGCACGTGACTTTAATGTGATTTGGATTTAATGTGATTTGGATTTAAAGAAAAAAAAAGCTATTGAGCTTATTAGACTTCTTGGACATATCTACAAGTGGTGGTCCTTTGGTATACATCCAGTGTTTTTTTTTTAAATAGAATTTGGAGCTTGAAATCCATAGCAGAGTCTGCCTAGGAGAAAATCATATCTGCCCTTCTTGTGCTTCTTAGATGAAGAATCAAGCAAGGTATTTGGCTGAAAATACCATGAAACCCATTCATCAATGCAAACAGAAATACTAAAACAGGATTTGAGCATTAACCATTAACCTCCCCCTCTCTTGGTAATTTTTTCTTGTAGTAATTGGAGACTTAATGGGGCTTTTCTGATGTTACCGTAGAGTTGTGACTGCATGTTACAGAATTCTGGGATTGGAATTATTGCAGAGCATGCTAGCATCATTATAGTTAAGGATGCCTAAGCAGTTCCAGTATAAACTTGTATTTCAGTGGTTTATAACTGGCTATAATGACTTTTTCCCAGTTTAAAGCTGGCATAAAATGGTTTGGCTCAGGAACAGTGTATACGTGTATATATTGTACACATGTACATGAGAGGCAGGCATATGATTAGATATATTATAGTTGTTATAAATTACACGGATTATGTATATGTATGCCTAATCTTATATATCTGTGTCTGCCTTTCATATATGTACATATACTAATTAGGGTTTTTTTTTGTTGTTGTTGTATGACTTGCATGACATTTAGAAAGTAAAAAGTGTTCTTTTCCCTCAAAAGTGACCTGTGTATGGAGAGGTAAAATATGGAGATATGAAAATAGTAATTATTTGTTATTATTGAACACTATTTTTGTGTATTTTTTGGAACTAATTTTCAGAATGGGTTCTCCTCTCTGTATCCTACTTTATCTCTATCTGTCAACTTTTTTTCTCCTGCTGACAGAGCTATATAAGGTGATGGAATTCTTTTTGTTGCAGATCAGTCTGTCTACTGTTTAATGTTGTATTCACAATCAGTGCTATTACAATGTTTCATTTCCATTTCTGAGTCATATAAATAGTAAGGTTCTTATAAATGCAGAGATTTTGCACTCTGTGTGCTGTGCTGTGATAAGAAAGATAGTACTTCCTTTTGTGTACAACTGTTTTGAAGCCTTAAGCTTAATTTGAAAAGGGCCAAAGGAAAGGCTGTGTTCAAAGTAGCCACAGACTTCTGTCACGCAATTATCTATGATTTGACTTGCCACATCAGGTGTTATGAAGCTTCCTTAGTCTCTCCCTATCATAATTCCTAAGAGTCTGCAAGTTACCAGCCCCACCTGTGAATAACCTGAATCAGATAATAGATTTTAGATTTTAAAATCAGCCTGCAAGACCAATGGTGCTTAAAGCAAAAGGAGGTGCATGGAAAGGATTAAATCCATATATACTGCTTTACCTCTGGCACCAGTTGCGAGGTGCTAATGTCTTTTTTGCTGCAGCCTTCATTCAAATTTAAACAAAAAAAAAAACAAAAACAACAAAAAAAAACAAAACACCAAGACTGGGTAAAAAAACTGACAGCTCTGTTTATCTTTTCTTTTTTTTTTTCCTTTTTTTTTTTTCCCTAAAGAGAAAAACAAAGGATATTCTTAAAGATAGGGATTTGAGATAAGAAGGAAAGTGCTGATGGGCTAAATCATGTTACTCTCTATGGAAGCTTTCACAGGGGACTGATTTAAGGATTCTTAACCCTTTTCTCATATGAGTAGTAGTTTGAGGACTTGCTGGTGACTACAAGAAGAGAAGTTATGTTGCTACGAAACAGTAATGTTACTGATAGACAACTCTGCCAAATCCAGTCCTTGTGGGGAAAGTGATCTATCCTGAGCTCCATCTTTTCTTTCTGGCCAGGGAATTTTTTTGAATAGTCACAGGCAGTTGGGTAGGCAATTTTGGTTTCCTCTTCCTCCAATCAACCCCTAGGGCAATAGTCTTCTCTACGTTTGTGACACTAAACTGTGACCAGTTTTGGGCTGCCTATTATGGTGGAGAAACTGGATAGAGTCCATCAGGCATCTGCTAAGATTATTAGTCTGTAGAAGGGTATGTTTTATGAGAAGAGGATGGTAGATCTAGGTTTGCTTAGCCTTGGAAAAGATAAGACTGAGACTCCAGTTGCTATCTGATACTATCTGGAGGAGTGGTCACAGAAAAGACAAAGCCATGGTCCACTCGGAGATGCACTGGGAAAATATATGAGAAAATATTAGCAAGTTGTGGTGAGGAAATTCTGATTAGATGTAAGGAAAAGGGTTTTCACAATTACTGTGGTTAAGCACTTGAAAGAGGTAGTCCAGGGAGCCTGTGGAGCCTCCATTCCAGGAGGTGATGAAAAGAGGCCCCTTCAAACTTGTCTTTTTTTTTCCTGAGATTCCAAGCCTTCATTGCTTTTACCTTTGCTACTGCTTTGTTTTTTATGTTCAGTGACAAATGATATAACTTCCCCTCCGTGTTATCTGTGACTCATTCATGTTACCATGGTACTTTGAGAGCCTTTCAATTATTAAAATACTTTGTTTCCAGAAAATTCTGGTAAGTAGTAGGAATGTATTCTTATCTTACAGAGAGCTAATTGTTGTCTGTAGATTTTACAGGAGAATGTTTCAAAGACACATACAATTTCCTCATTCCCTTTCCTCTCAATACCCATGCTGAAGTTAAGTGAGGAACTCAGTCCATGTTGTTTGGATCGAGACCCAGTGTTTTAACATTGCACTAGCTTTTATAACTTCTTCTTGTTTGTAACAGTAAGTAGCAGCAATCTGCCAGGCTTGAAATGCTGCTCCAAACTTCTGGGCTGCTAGTACTAAAACAAAAAAAAAAAAGACTTTACTTGGAATAAC
>VXBJ01000762.1:224095-247756 GCA_013400055.1 Nycticryphes semicollaris | reverse complement strand
TGACTAACTCCTTGAAAAGCTGGAAGGTTGCTTTCCTAAAATTCAGGGTCCTGACTTTACTGTTTGCCTTACCCGTGTCTCTCAGGACGGCAAACTCTACCAGTGCGTGATCACTGCAGCCCAGACTGCCTCCAATCTTAACGTCACCAATTAGCTCACTTGCGTTGATGACCATCATCATAATAATGAGGAAATCCATTAAGTTCTGTGTAGATATGTAGATCGTAATTTTTCTATGAAACTTAAAAAGTTTACAGCTAAATCCTAAAAAATATGCAGAAGCAGGTACTTTTGTAAATAGTTAATTAACAGTTAAAACAGTTAGGTGTTAATGAAGATGGGGTATTAAATGCTGTTCCTATTCCTTATTAGGTATATTGTGATATTATTGAAAATAGGTCTTGTGCAAATCAAGATTACTTACTTGACTGTTTATACCTTGATACACAAAAAGCAGATTATGATGGTGACTTTCTCATGTAATTTAACTAAAACTTTTGGGACCCTGGAAGAGGGAGAAATTGTGCTTTGGGCAGATTTTGTCTCTGTTGGGCCTCTAGTCAGCTGTGCACAAAGCCACTTTCTGTGAACACAGCAATTAAACTTCTTTTGTTTGAGACCTTTTTTGTCTAACAAATAAAAATGAGGAACAGATGTGGGATTATCTGTTAGTTGCAGGCATTCTTGGGCAGGGTAAGGAGGAAGTGAAAGTATAGAGACTCCTTGCCCATTTCTCCTGCAAGGTTAGTAGTTTGTGGCACTAGTTATTGCATAAGAAAGAAAGAAAGAAGGAAGGAAGGAAGGAAGGAAGGAAGGAAGGAAGGAAGGAAGGAAGGAAGGAAGGAAGGAAAGAAGGAAGGAAAGAAAGAAGGAAGGAAAGAAAGAAGGAAGGAAGGAAAGAAGGAAAGAAAAGATATTATCCTGTCACTGCTTCTTGTTTTAATAGCAGTGTATTTTATGCTGAGCGTGTCTTACTGGTGTCTGGCTGAGAAGGAGGGAGACTTGGCATGTGATGTCAATCCTAACAAGTGTAGCCTGCCTCCAGTACACATTTTGTTCATAAGGACTGTGTTCTAAGTGCACTTTCTTTAATTATGTGACAGAGACCAAATTGCTGACTTTCTCTTGTTTTTAGCTGCAGGGCTATAGAAACTGCCAGAAGGCAATGTGGAGAAGGCATAGGTGTGATTGTGAAATGGATAAATACGTTGTGAAGAACAGATAGTGACTTAGCTAAGCACTGATAACATGAACAAAAATAAATAGAAATGAGTAATGACTTAGGAACCTATGAGGGAACCACCTAGGAAATGTTGTGGCTGGTGAACATATTCCAACCACAACTAGATCAGTGGGTGTGTTTTGCATGGCTGAGTGAAAAATAGCAAATTTCTTTCTAGTCAATCAAATCGTGTATTTGACATCAGTGAAGGATAAACTTCATTAATTTAGTAAGTTGCTGCAGTACCATTTTATGAATATTATTTGTGTGTTATTATTTTAATTTTGTGTAGTAACTAAAACCAAATGTAAAGGTCTTCCAAAAGTACCTAATTAGGGTAGAGACCATGTAGCCCTGTCAAACAACTCCTGTGGAGTGTTTTCCTTTTGGCTTTTATTTGGAAATATTTATGTGTTAGGAGTGCTCTTTAAGGATCTGAGAGTCCTCGACAGCATTCTGAAATAACAAAAATAAATGGTGGACATGGGAGATGAGCATGTTCAGAGCCCATTGCAAGGATCCCACTACCGTGTTGACTGCTTTTACTATTTGTTGGAATCTCTTATTATTGTTATTAGTAATACTTTGTGTCCTGTTTTGTGGGTCTTTTGGAACAAACTGACCTAAAAGTTCTATTAATGTAGAACAAAACCAATAACCTGTCCAAAGCTGTGAAAGGTGGCTTTCAAAGTCCTTGCTTGTATTTTTTGCATGGGTTTAATGTTTGTTCCTGTTTCTGCTAGAAGGGCTTGTTTGACTAGATCTCCTATAAACTGGTGATAAAAGAGCCTATTTCTCTTATAGATTCTTTTCCTTCTCCCAAATAAAATTCAGAATAGAAGCTTTGATTTGAGGAAATTCAAGTTTAACTTGATTGTGAAGCAAGTGGAAGGACCATAGAATGTTTTTAAAGAGAAAGAGATCTCCATGTAAGATTTATGTTTCTCCTAGTTTGAGTTGAACTCTTTCTGCTGGTTTAGGTGTTTTTCCAGAAATGTGATTGTCAGGTAATTTAAAGTGAGCAACACACAGGGGCTTTTAAATAAATCTTCTGAAAAACACAGATAGTGAATTATTTGCTCAGGGGCAAAGATTCAAGATTTTTTTTTCACTTCCAGAAAGCTTGGGCAGAAAGACAAATTAAAAGAAAAATAGTGCAAGATCAAAATAATCCAGACAGAACATTAAGAACGTAGACTATGAAGTCGTGAAGATTAGTGAAGTGTGAGAAGAAGGTCTTTCTCTGCAATGAATCATTTTCTTGGATCCATGTGTTTCTTCCACAAGACGAAAGCTTTTCAAAGCATATAGTTTGGCTTGTTTGTAGTGCCAGTATTCGTATTGACACGTTCTCTGGCAGGAAAAAAAACAGTTTATCACAGCCATGTTTTTTAACTAGTGGAATTAATTATTGGTTATTACAAATAATTCCTCTTCCATGACCACCAACAAAATTTGTAAGATCATTTTTATGATTTTACTAATTTTTTTCTCATTGAATACTAAGTGGTTGGATATGGGTCAGAAGGGGCCTTCACCACTATAGTCCTATGCAGTGAGGCTTTGGATTTCATGGCTTTTACAGTGCTTTAGGGCTAGTTTCCGTTCCTCAAAATATACAATTTCTCCAGTAAATTCTAACATAAGCAAAATCTGGTGGCAAAAGCTCTGACCTTATATAAATCAGGAGGCAGGACTGCCTTTCATGTCACACTTGGGGTTTTATTTATGTTTGGTTTGTTTTTTTTAACTTTGGGACCTTCTGCAAGTGATACACTCATTGGCTTTGAGCAAGGTAACTTTATCTTCCTAGACCTCAGTTTAGGTTTTGGTCTTATTTATCCTGGTCCTCTTTGAAAACTTACCTCAAGGTGTCTTTTTTTAATAGCATTAGTACTTGGGATTTTTTTCCCCACTAATTTCAGCTGCTGCAAGTCTTTTCTTTCATAACATTCATGCCCTCTAACTCTATACTTTTGGATAGTTGAGTCTCTCTTCCCCGTATTTATTGCAATTCAGTACTAGCTTTGATCATGACCATTCAGGTAAGTCTTCCCCTGCTTAATGGCTCGGATTCTACACTTCCTGTATTATTCTTATTTCTTTACTGTTTTAACAGTCTGCCAGCTGGGAGACTTCATTATCAAATTTGCGGTGTTCAGCAGTTTATTTCACCTTAGATTAATACTTTTGCTTTTGACATTTTGTTAATACATTTCTCTCTCTGCTCAGTCCCCACATCTGCTAGCATGGAGCTTCTAAGGGGCCTAGGTCAAATTTCAGTTACCCTTCATGAGAAGGAATAGACAAAACTTTCTTTAGGGTCTCTTGATCCATTGTTAGTTTTGCAAGCAAAGCTCTTGACATCCCTTGCCACGTGAGGTCTAACGTTTCCCTAACTTCATCAGCAATATGCTGCAAGCTGATCTAGGGGGTTTTTGCAATTCTGAATTTCAACTGTAATCTTTGGGAGACTCCAACAAGCATCAAAAGGCATCATTTTCATCTGTCACATATTCTGTGCTTTTAGAATAGTTAATCTAGTCTACTTGGTTAATGTTACAGTTCTCACATTTAAATGCTGATTACTTAAATTTGCTGCTGAATCCATTGCTGAGCTGTGATTACCACCTTCAATAAGCTGCTGCTGCTGTTTGGCCAAGAATGCAGAACTCATTTTTCAACACTGCCACCATCAGACGCTGCTGGCAGCTTTGGAACCAAGGAACATGTTTTCCTTTTTGCCAAGGAACATGTTTTCCTCTTTCTTTCTGGCATCCTTCCACTTTGTATCACTTCCGATTACTTTACACACCACTGTATTACTGTATCATGTTTCTTTCTTTAAAATTAAATAGCCTTCTGCTGCTTTGGTTTGTGCAAGAATGGTTGGAGGTGAGCTTTCAGGGTTTACCATACCTTCCACAAAGAAGTTTTCTATTTTTAGATTAAAAATTCTGGTTGTTTACAAGGTCTTGGTGGTCAGAACCACTAAGAACAGCTCAGGCACTATTACAGTTTTAGCAAAGTACATGTTTTGCTAGATACTATAGGAAAAACTGCATCCAGCAGCTGCGAAAAGATCTAATGATCCTTCACTGTTATTTTTGGAATGTGTGTGTTGAGAGGATTGGCTGGTCTTCTCTTTGGATTTTTTTTTGCCTGCAGTGAGCCAGGAAGAGAAGCAGTTAGTAGTGCCTTGGACCTTTTGCTTGAAATGAACTCCATGGGTGCTGACTTATGTCATGGATGTTTTGCCAGGGAGGCCTGTAAAGCTGAGAAATTTAGTTGAGCTAAGAGAGTTCACATAATCAGTTTCTTTCAGTCATACCAGATATTAGGTAGTAAGTACATTATGTCCCTGTTTTGCATTGAAATCAGACTCAAAAGCCAAATGTAATAAACAAGTTTACAGTGACAGAGTGCTGAGCTGATTTGTAGTTTAGAACTCTACATGCTTAGAGACACAAGTCAGTAACTTTAGAAATGCTTCTGAAAATGTCTTTGTATTTCTACTTGAAAGGAAAAACAAAATAAAAATTAAACAAAAACAAGTTTTTAAAAATAAAAATTAGACAAAAAGCAGTCTTTAAAAGTCCACACTGTTACTGGCAGTGATTGTGATAACAAGTAATATAGTGCTGCTATAGTGGGTGAATAGGTTGAAGTAGTCAGTATGGAGACTCCTCCTTACAGAATCCATACAGTTGGAAGCATGTACATTGTATTTGATTTGGTCTGGTCCCCTGAGCTAAATACTGAATAATCCCCTTCCTAAGCATTGAAGCTGTTCAAAGGAACCACCTTTATGTTCCTGTTGGGGTGAAATAGTGCACAGCTGGAACAGAGTTTCCTCTCCTGCTTCCTCTGGAAATAATCTGGGTTGCCTGCCCTGAAATCTCCCTGAGAGCTGAACTGGTTTGTGAATAACTGGAGGATTTACTTTAAAAATATACTGCATTAATCTGGGCATAACTGTTATCTCCCTGTAGCATTAAAGTCTCTGTCAAACTCCACTAGGTAGTTTGAGTACAGACTATGTGGAATGGTGTTTATATTGCGCATAGGAACAGCGTACCCATAGGGAGATCGTATAGGTAGGAAGGATGATTTTATCTAAAATAAAGCCTGAAACAGTAGATTTCACTCACTGACTGTCATACATGAACGCCAGAACGTGCATGGTGTCCCAGAAGTCTGTCCAACAGTCTGTTTCTGTCCAGATGTTAGACTCTGTATCAGTTCCTGTGACGTGAAGGACAGACATGTTTCAACTCCTTATGTCTCCTAGGTTCTTCTTAGCTTGGCAAGCATGTACACATTTTGGATATGGCTTTTTTGACTGTTTTTGAGCTAACAGTGATCAGACCTTCCATTCTTTCCCCCTTTGTGAGTAGTCAGGCTTTGATCACAGCACTTTGTCCTCACAGCTGGATGTCTTTTTGAAGCTTAGGTGACCTGGTGTCTTGATAACCTTGCTAATCTCCTCAGGGCTGCTGTTCAGCTATTCTATGCCCAATGTATATTTCTGTCTGGGATTGCCATGTCCCAGGTGCAGGATCCTGCACTTGCCCTGATTAAAATTCATGAGGTTTGCACGGGCCCACCTCTCAAGCCTGTCCAGGACCCTCTGGATGGCATCTCTTCCTTCCAGTGTGTTGACCGCGCCACACAGCTTGGTGTCATCAGCAAACTCTCTGAAGGTGCACTCTGTTCCACTGTCTGTGTCTCCAACAAAGATGTTAAACATCTTTGTACCAACCCCTGAGGCACACTACCCATCACTGGCAGCTATTTAGACGAGCTGTTGACTACTACTCTTTGAGTGTGGCCATCCAGCCAGTTCCTGATCCACCGAGTCGTCCATCCACCAAATCCATGACATTCCAATTTTGAGACCAGGATGTCATGTGGGACAGTGCTAAATGCTTTGCATAAGTCCAGGTAGAATTTTGCCCTAGTATTCAGTTACAGAATAAAAGTGCTGTGAAAATGAGCTCCAAAAAGCTGGTAAACCAGAGCTGCTGAGATCTCCTTGCTTAAGTCCAGTATGCACAAAGTAGTGTCTCAGTTTCTTCTCAGTTCCCCCTTTCCTTGTATCTTTGTGCTTACTACTATTGTCTATCAATTCAGTCATGGGTACCATATCATAACCTTCATAAATTGGTTTCTGGGTGCAAGTAGCTGGTGAATGACTGATAGCAGCAGCTTTAAGATACGTGTGGCATAGGAAGATGGTGGAAAGTCTGGAGTAGTACAGCTATTCCTTTTTGTACTTATTCTGCCTGTGACTTTGTTTTTTAGCTCATCATTCATTGGTGATGCTATATTGTCTTCTGGAAAGCATTTTCCATCAAGGCTGGAATCATTTCCCAGCTGGCCTGGAGATGCCATCCTATCCTGACAGGCCAAGCCTTGTTTTCCGCTGTTCACATCTGTGTGACCTGCTGGCTGGACAGTGCAATCCATCTTCATATCAAACACTCAGTATGTAGGAAATTGTGTAAAACAGGGAGCTTAGTACACTTGCTCGAGCAAGAGAGTCTGTTTTTGGAACGTATCAAGCCTTTGCTTTTCAGATTGGTTTTCCACAGCATTTACATTAAATTTCAAGGCGTTGAGTATCTTAAAACCACTCTGTCATACGGGCACAAAAACATAGAAGACAGTGTAAGGTTTCACCATGGTAAAACGGGTGGAGATCTGCAACGTGGGGGAAAACTGAAGGAAACTGAGGTTTATCCAGGGGGTTAACAGTCAGTGGGGTTGGTCTAATTTTGCAAAGTTAATTATTTCAGGAACTAAAAACCAGCACATACTGTACTGTTGTCGGGAGCAAGGGGAATATTGTTGCCCATGCTTGCATAGCATAAATATTTAATACAACATATATTTGTGTATATATATAGTATAAAATAATTAGTACTGAATATGTTCATATATATATATAAAACCTCTGAACCCTATGAAAAGAAGAAACATCTTTGCTTCTGCTTTTCTCTGGAGGAAGGTTCAAAGAGGAACAATGTGCAACAGATGTTAGTCACATGACTTAATGCAGTGTGATTTATAAAACTGAGCAGAATACAAACTTGCTTCGAGTTATGTTGTTTTTAGTAGATTAGCTCAACTGAAATCTACTCAGAGTAGTCCCAAATTATGCAAGTATGAGAGAACAGAATTAGTCCTGCCCACAAACGTGGTTTATTTAGATTCTAAGACTTGAAGAAGACTTTCCAAAACTTTGTTGATGTTAGTTAAAACAATTTTTGTTCGGTCATGAGGTTTTGTTTATACACAGTGTGTATTTTCAGGAATTATGTACTTAAACATGAAAAGACTGCTGAAAATCTGAGATGATGAGCCTTGTAGTAATCTGTTTTTATTTTAGGATTCAGATTTCTTCATTAGTGTTGCTCAAAAGCTTAACAAAAGCAAGAGTTTTCATATTCTATGGTCTACACGTTTTTTTTTCTCAGTTATCAAAGCTATGAAGAAAGCATATTTTACCAGTGCAAGTATTTACACTGCATCGTAATTACTATTCTAGTAATAGTAAGTTGAAAATTACTTCTATTTTATTAGTTTTTCTTTTCCAATGACATAGTATTTTCATTCTGACGACATTATCTTTTTAGTGCTTCACTAACATTCACTTGCGAAGTTCTGCAAAAGCTAATCAAAGCTAGGACGCATTGATACAAACCTTACTCCCTGTGTAGCAGAGTATATAATAGCCACCAATAATTTCATAGGTAACTCAGTAGTAAAACAAGAAGCACTCTAGAAAGTGACTTTGTTCATAAGTTGTTTTTGTTAATAAGTTAATAAACAACATAAGTTAATAAAACTAAATCAATAAGGAGTGTCCTAAGGTAACTGTATTGTACTTTTTGTTTTTAAATATGTCTATTAGGCACTTACGTATGCAGCAAATTAATAATATGCATACATTGCATATTTGGTGTGAAACTGTACTGTGCAAGTTTGTGCAATACATTCTGGACACCTTGAAATTATTCTTTTAATAAAAAGTAGTTGTGTGTTCAATTAAAATCTGGGAAGGTAGGTGGCAACATTTTGTAGAAAGGCGGATAGAAATGTATAGAGAACTTTTCCAGTCACTAATAGCAGTGATAACATTTTACTTCAATTGTTTAACACTAGGGGCAGAGTATGTGTGCAAATAACTACCTTATGCTTAAGAACATCTGTCATCTCAGGGCATAAGTACTTTTAATTAACATGTGAGAAATAAGACTGAAACGTGTTACCTTTCTTATATTTGCATTCTACATTGCTGATTAATGCAGTGTTTAAGGGCAATAAACCATGAGTTGTTACTGTTTTTCTCCATATCAGAATGAATTGGTTTTCCCTAGTTTCTATCTCTTTAGTCTTACAATGTCTTAAATATGATCCTTTGTGAAAACAAAAAAGGGAGTTTGTTCTTATTTTGTGACAGCTACATTTGTTTACGAGCTTCTACTTGTGAACTGTTACAATTTGACCTAAAAAGGATAGATGTTTGAACTCCTATATAAAATCATATTCTTAGCAATGTAGCTTACTGCTCACCAAGAATGCTCAATATGTCAGAACAGAAATACGTTTCCAATAATAATCACCTTGAAAGCAGAAATGAACAGAGCTGACAGTTCCGTGAGGTGATCCAGATGAAGATAGCAAACTTCCATCATTACATTTTCTCTCTACTTACAGTTAATGTCACATAAAAATCACTATTATCATGATAGCAGACCATTAAAAACTCAGCAAGCCAAAAGACAGTTCCACTTCTTTCTTTTTTTTTTTTCCTCGTGATTTACTACTACTTAGAATGAGTTTTAACACAGAGTAATTTTTAGTGAAATGGACACACTAAAAATGACACAAAAATCTTACTGCTGCATTATAGTAAAGAGAACTATTGGCGTCTGTAAAGGTCAGGACATTTGTACAGTGCACTGACTCTTCTCCATCTACTCACATTAAGTCATCATTATCTCTGCTCCTACAGGTTCTCTCAGAGTTGCTGTAACTTCTCAGACCCATGAAAAAGTCAACATTCTCCAGTTCTCATTCTTCACATATTGAGTAGTATATTTGGTAGTTTTTGAATGTATTGCTACTAGAATGTCTGGCTGAGACCTGACTGCTGTTGTCTTGTATGCCCTCAGCTTCCACTGGGAGCCAAATGTCTTCACTATTCTTCAGAAAGTGCTTAGCCCTCCTCACATCACTGCCCTTGCTTTGTATCAAGCTAGGAAATTGCATAACCATAACTGGCCCACAAAACTTCTACTTGGTATAATATTTCCTGCTCTTTTGAAACAAATTTATAGCTCTTGTGCTAATGGGCATCACACACTCGCAAAGAGTGGGAAGGATAAACACTTGTCTGAGATTTACATAGTCTTTGTGATGTTATTTTTAAAGATTTCTGGATTGTATTGAGGCATAGGATTTTCTTCACAGGGTTCCTACTGATGTCTGTAGGAATGTATGTTTTCATGTCTGGAGAACATACTCATTTGTTTTTAACTACACAAGATATGGATGAGTGCTTAGATACCAAGATTATAGGAGCCAGAGAAATACCTAAATAGAGAGACACGGGTGGGATGACTGAAAAGATACACATAGTATTAGATATTTTAACCTACTATAGTATGTCTGAAAATGCAAGGCATTCCTAAGATGTTGATCTTGGCACTTAAAAAAATGAGAGAGATTAATCTGCGATTGTTCTCAATCACTTTATAGCTTTAACTTCCCTTTGGATAAAAAAATAAACTAAAACCAAGCCTTGAGTGAAACTAGTCTCTGTTGATGGACAGATGTGCTAGAAAGCTTGCCCCCTACCTTCTATCTTTTGCATAGCCAGATGTAGACAAGCACAGATTATCCAGATATGAATGTAATATTGTGCTGTAATCTGGTTGTGAAGGTAATGATACAATATCACATTTAAAAATGGCTGTATTACATTAAGCGATTTTTAGCCTGCCCATTTGTTCCTTTTCATTCTGATTAGATTTTGCTTTACCATTCCAAATTGATTAAAGAAGAAATCCTTCCTGTTTATAAACTGTTATCACACTGATCTTTTATTTTTCTGTTCTTGATTGAAAATGTGAGATGTATTATAAATCAGAGCTAACCACCTTGTCACATCATTTCAGCATTCTATTTTCCCCAAATATATGGTAGTTTGCCCTGTGATTTTTTTGAATAGTCAATTTTATGACTTTTAATATTGGTTGAAAGTGAGTTTATGTTGTGGAATATGCAGTGTGTATCTACTTATTTGTACCTTTTTGCATGTACTGTCAGTATAGTTACCACTAATACTGCATGTACAGTGAAAAAGAGTACATTATGTGTGCGATGTTTTAAGTTGAGGCTAAACCAGCTGATCACTGTCTTCCTCCACAGGTGTAGCGTGGATATTTTGAATAAGGTAAAACTCTGAAAGAAAGATATTTTTCATCATTATTTGGTTTGATATTATTTTTAAAGTATTTTTATATGCATGTATCATTGCAGTCCAAATTACCTGCTTGTGTTAGTAAGTATGAAGTTGTATTACTAATAACCTCACTGAAGAAATCAGAGGTCTATATTAAAATCTGGTATGTGTACCTACAGAGATTCTCATTTCTAAAGGAGTTGACAAAAGTGTGGGTGAGGAAATGTACTTGTGTTGTTTGAGTTTGATAGCACATGTAGGACTAAGATTTTTCATCTTCTGTTCAAGTTCCTCTCATGAGCCTAAATTAGCTGATTTTGCCATTGGAATTACTTCCTAGCATCCCAGGCTTTTCACCGGAGTTGATTAAGTGCTAGTCTGACTAGATGACTATGGTATCTATGTTGCCGTCATCTGTAAATAACTTCAGGATCTCCTAGACACTGGAGGCTGTGGGTCTCAATACTTTTGCTACAAAACAGTCAGCAGTTTTTGGACTCCTAAATGAGAGACTGAACAGGAGGTCTTAACATCCATGCTTTTATTATGGTAGTATCTGCCTTTTTAGGGTTTGCGTTGGAGGCCATACAGGTTTGAAATAGGTTACCTTGAGTACCTCCTGTGAGTGACTGGCAATATATATATTCCACTTTGGGGTGTTCTTGCACATGGGCATCTGATCTGATACAGCTTTTTCTACACAAAAGAACGTTGTAGCTTGTATACACCTAGCTTTTGTGGTCTGCGCTGAATGCATGGAAGGCAATGCATGTCTTCTATTCTTTAGTACCTCTCAGTTATGGCTTTTGCTTAGGTAGAGCATTCTGTGTCTTCTAGTCCACAGCTTTTTCTCTTCTAAGTTTCTGAAGTAAATTTAAAAAAAATACAGGTTCATAAAACTTTGCAAACTACAAGTAACTAGTCCTCCTCATTTTGTCCAGTACTTTTAAATAAACTGAGTTTGCAAAAACTGTAAATATGAGTACTATACAAATGCATTTGTGTTACTCAAAAATGTAAGTGATTGCACTCCAGGAAACAATTTTTTTTTTGTTTGGTTTATAATTCTCTCTCACTCCCTCCGCAGTAATTAGACAAACAGAAAGTTGTGTTACCAGCAGCGTTTTAAAACCCGACTGCCTTTTTTATGAAGTGTGTAATTCATAGAGAGAATTAGCCAGTGTTCAGATAGAAACAAATGTGCTTATATGAGCTGCTGTTAAAGTTCCACAGTTACACCAGAGAGAGACAAGTAGCCTCAATTTTCTTTCCTTGATCATGGATTTGCTGAGTTGCTACCTGTGAAATGAGGCAAATCTGTGGCCATTTATGGCAAGGAGAAACTAAAGTAGGAGATAAGGATCTGCTATTGACAGGTTCATTAGAACTTTCCAGTCAATAGAAGAGTGCTGTGTATTCTCTTTCACAAATAGGCTAGGTTTTTTTCTGGCTAAATTGTTAGTGTTCGCAACTTAGTTAAAAATACCTGCTCTCTTATTTTGTGTACTAAAGTCAGAAAGGCGCAGTGAAACAGCTCTGGCAAAGGTCGGGACCTGATTATTTCCTACAAAATGATGTTTAAATTGAATGTGACCTGAAGCATGCGTTGGACGAGGAACTTGTAAATATAGATGTTTGGAGCTTTCTTTTCATGGTACTAATTGTATGAACAGTGTTCTGCTCTAGAAGCTTTTGACGAAGCTCTGTGTGGTAGTTGCACATATTCCTTTATGAGATCCCAGAAAATTAGTTTGTTGTGTGCTCATTATTGCTGGAGTCTGTTTTGTAATGTGCTTTGTAAAGATCTCTTCTGGCAATTCCTTTGTGTAATGTTCATGTGAGGCCAGTGAGTGAGTGTTTGAGATGGTCTGTGCTTCTGTGCTGTCAGTGTGCTGAAGATACCCACCTCCATAGTTATATCCAGATGGTGCAGGCTCTGCTTTCCCACTGTTTGTTGGATTCCTGGGCTTACATCAGGAGGAGTTGGATGGGTTTCATTATAGGAAGAAAGAAAAATAAAGTAGTAGTGCTTCATCTCATTGCACTGTTGACAAAGAATGGTTGCCTTCTTTCACAAACTCTCATCTTCTACTGATTTATCAGTTTCTGCTAATTCTGTGGAATCATTGTTAGATACATATTATTTTTTAAAAGGCACATTTTTATCAAATAATTAATTTGTGGTGAGAATTATTAGTCAATGAGCAGAACTTCTTTATTTAGCTCTATTTAGACCCTCCTGTTTTAGTTTAGGATGTAGATGGTCTTCTTCTGTGGGTATTGGAGGCCTGCTCTCTGCCAGATAATTGATATTTTTTTTAAAACTTCAGTTATAAACTTCCCCAGAGCTTTAAGTTTTGAAATGTTTTATACATGTGGATATTAGCATAAATTTCTAGTCTGAGATACATGTATGTTTCTCTGCCATTGAAATGAGTCATATGCATACATCCGAAGAATTGAACTTGGCTTTAAGAATTTTTTCAAATAGATATAAAGTATGGACATAATTTGCTTTCATTTATCTGTATGGTTATCCCTAAAAGGGCTCAGAACAGTCACTGCAGAGGAACACTGTGATTCATGCAAGCATTTGCCTTCTATGTTGCATTTTTTGCTTTACTTTTTTCTCTTTTTCAGCTATGTTGGAAGTGATATTTTTCACATTTGTATGCAGGATATGCTTTATGACTGAGAGACCCAAAGCTGATGAACTGGTTTGTGCCCGATCAGAATCTTGTCCTTGCACAAAAAGATAAACATCACACTTTTGATGCAGCCAGTCCCTGTACCTCCAGAGAGCAACACTCTGTTAGCAGCTTCCCTTCTGTCTCATGCATTTACAGGACATTTGTGCTGCTGCTTCTGTTTTGGTAGTATGACCAGCTTCAATTCCATTCTAACTACCACAAATTCTCAAATAAAGTTACAGCGCTGCAGTGGCCGGGAAAATTAGAGGCTGGACAGTAACATATTTATGATTTAAATTCTTCCTGTTTTTCAGTTCTAAGGCTGCTGTCATTTTTCCATTTTACCAGTCCAATGTATGTGGTCAAGACTTGCTTGCAGATGTCTACATTAACTATTTCTTTACATATTTATTGTTGGGGGTGTGTGTATTTGTTTGGGGTTTGTTTTGTTCTGTTGGGTTTTTTTAATTGAAGGAAAATAATTCTGGGAAAAAATATACAAAACTGATAAAGTTTGGAAGTTATTAAGCTGATTGATTCATGACATTGAGTAGTGGGCTACTTTATTTGGGTAGTAGCTTAATTCAGCTTTTCTGCACATCACTACCTGAGCTTTACATAGGAAGCAAGACACATGCCTGTGGAAGGTTTCAGCTTAAAAAAAGAGCACAGAATGGAATTCCTTGCAGAAAACAGTATTCTGCATATTCAGAATAAATCAGCGTTATAGACTGGGGATTTTCCTTTCCTGAGTTAGTTTATGCCTAAGTCCAGCTTTTTCGTACATATACGACTCGATGCTGGTGTCATATATAGAAGATGTGTATGGGGGACCGTTGTAACCATCCAGGAACATCATGTTGCTAATTCTTGACCCAATGCGGTGTCAGCTCCTGTATGCAAATACTTAGATAGTATGTTTAGTTTTGAAGTAGAATACCACCTGATCTTCCTGAGACGATTTTGGCTGGCAAATGAGGGTTGATCGGAGGGGAAACTTGTCCTCATTCTGAGGTGTGGTTTAAGGCTCCACACTGGAATCTAAGATACCGATCTGTCTCCTAAATGTTTTGTGTTTGCAGTTGTAAACACAAGCACAGGGGCCTCCAGAGCTCAGAAATGTCTTGGATTAGCTCCTGCTTGTTAATTTAGCAAAATTGAACTGCAATGACAATTTTACTAAGGGCTTGAAGGAAGCAGCTAGTAGTTAAGAATCTCACTGAGGGTTAAAGTGATTGTTTATGGTCATGCATTTATTACTTCTGGCTCCCATATGATGCTTGTAACGTGTCTGAAGGAAGAATTACAGGGGATCTGTAAGATGTTTTGAGACCTGTCTCTTCCAGAAAAGAGGATGGGACCATGTAATCCACTATTAACTCCAGATAGTTAGATGTTTTAGCCCTTACGTCATACAGTTCGGATTAAAAAAGAAAAAGGTTTTAACCCTGCTTACAGATGCTAGGCTTTCTACCAGATTCAGCTTGAGTATTCAGGTTCTGTGCTGCCCCTTGTTACAGTTGTTACACACTGGCAACTTTCTATTTCTGTTTTTATATGGCAGTTTTTACTGCTTTGAAAAGTAAAGGCGGAACGCACCAGTGATGCACCAAAATACTATGGCACAAAAGGATTCCCTTTCCTCTCACTCTGACACTCAGGGAAATTGCTTAGTATTTACTCATCAGGCTTGAAAGCACTTTGCAAACCTACAGACTTCTCTGTTGACACCATAGCTCTTATACAAAGTGTCAGTGAGATGTTTAATTTCTTTTAACATGATAGTTTCAAATTACCCATTTCATCTTGCTCTCTTTAGCTTTGTTATCTTAAGCTGTGGGAAAGCATGTTGTTACTGTTATTGTGACTGTTCCTAGGACCATATTCCAATGTCTGATGATGACAATGGGAATGATAGTAAGGGGCTACTCCTTTATCTGTAATTTATCAGATGCTTTTATTTTTTTTAGTTATTGAACCTTTATTTATTTATTTATTATCTCCCTAGAACCTACTCTCTTGATCAAATAATTTTCAGACTTTTGACATCTGAATGTGATGAATACATACAATTCTTAGTGGTGGGTGATTTTAATCTTTGCACTGACAAATCAAGCAATGGTGTGGATTTCTTGATGTTATGATCCCTTTTTACTTACTGTAGAGATTGCTTGATTTAAAAATGTTGGGCTGGTATCTGTTGTTATTACTAATGCAAAAGTATCAAAGCAGGTATTCCATCAAACCTTACTTTGAACTAATCATTATCATCTGCTTATTCTAGGCTTTAACCAGTCTGAGTTAGGTCTCTTTGGCAGTAGATTACTTCTTTTCATGAGGTGTCAGAAACTCTTCTAATTTTTGTTGTTTTCCAGCTTGACTTGTAAGTACAAGTAGAGAAGACCAGCTAGAACAGACTTGATACACTGTTCTGTCATGATATGATTGTTGACATGTTTGTTTTAAAAACTTCAATAACTAACAACATTCATTAAATAGCAGTGAAAAATGTGTTGAAAGGAAAAAGGGGACATTATAGGACCAAGTTGGGGGAAATCTGTGTGGTAGTGTTATTAATATCTTGGTTCATACCTGTTCTGAAAGTTTTGCAGTGAATGTATTGATAAAGCTAGCAAAACAAGGGATGGTTGTTATGATTCTTTTATACCAAACATCTGAAAAAAGTCTTTGCTAACTCTAGAACTTTCTCTGCCACTGCCAAATGTTTAAGGTTTTTGTTGGATACAGAATACATTCCTCTGATGCATTGGTCATCTTCAACTTATGCTGCATCCTTGTGTTTATTCATTGATGTGGGAGGGCAGGAAAGAAAAACAGACATATATCCTAAGAACAATCATGTAGCCCTTGTGTCTGTTCCACTATATTAAAGTAAACTTATAATTCTTCTCTTTAAAAGTGGATTAGTGGATTGTCCATTTAAAGATTTTTTTGAAACATTTCTCATACAAAAGAATATTCTCTGAAATTTACAAGCAGATGTTCACACCTGCATGAGTAAAGTAACTACTTAGAACTTTTAAAATAAATTAAACTATTTCATCTGAAGTCACCTTCCATCTGTTCCATTCAAGTAATTGCAACATTGTTTAATTTCTAGAGGAAAAATATTCATTAAAAACCCTCACACTTTCCAAAGAGTTTCTGTACTACCACCAAAATGTAAGCCTTTAATGAGGTGAAAAAAAGATTTTACTGCCTTATTTTATATTTCATTGATTAAATTTCTAAGATAAACTACTGATCATGCTTACTAAGGAAAAGTTGGGTGTTTTTTGAGAAAAGCTGAACTGTGGAACTACAGAATTTTTCAGACTACTGTTAAAATATTATAGCTTGTTCTATAGAATCACCTGATGTGTCATGGATCATTTCATTTGACTGGAAGTTCAAAACATTATTTTTCATTTTTCCAAGGGCTGATATGTGATATATTGCAATCTGAGTGTTGTTATATGAATTTTCTCTACACACATTCATGCTTCGCACCAGGTTTTTGCAGTTGGAGATTTGCTTTGGGGCTAGTAGGGATCTCATGATACAGACTGAGAGTTAAACTGTTGAAATTGGTGGAGGAATGCATGTAGTATGTTTTGTTTTTAGGGAGATCAGAAGGACAAGTACACTGCTGAGAGTGCTTCCAAAAAGGAGAGAAAAGTGCTGTGTGTTTCCTTTTTCTGTGAGGGAAACCGGGTGGATGGATGAAGGGAGAGCAACAGATGTCATCTACCTTGACTTCAGCAAGGCTTTTGACACTGTCTCCCATAACATCCTCATTAGGAAACTGAGGAATGTGGGGCTAGAAGACGGGACAGTGAGACAGATTGAGTCCTGTCTGTGTGACAGGACCCACAGGGTTGTAATTAATGGAGCAGGGTCTAGTTGGACACCTGTAACCAGTGGTGTCCCCCAGGAGTCAATACTCAGTCCAGACTTGTTCAACATTTTCATCAATGACCTGGATGAGGGGACAGAATGTATCCTCAGCACGTTTGTTGATGAAACCAAACTGGGAGGGCTGGCTGACACCCCAGAGGGCTGTGCCGCCATCCAGCGTGACCTGGACAGGCTGGTCAGACAAGAACCTAATGAGGTTCAACAAGGGCAAGTGTAGGGTCCTGCACCTGGGGAGAAAGAATTCCAGGCACCGATATAGGTTAGGTACAGACCTGCTGGAAAGCACTTCTGAGGAGAAGGATCTGGGGGTCCTGGTAGATAGTAAACTGTCCATGAGCCAGCAGTGTGCCCTTGTCGACAAGAGGGCCAATGGAATCCTGGGCTGCAGGATTCTGCACTGGTGAGGCCACAACCAGAACACTGTATCCAGTCCTCGGGTCCCCAATTCAGGAGAGACAGGGAACTACTGGAGAGCGTCCCATGTAGGGCAAGAAAGACTATTAATGGATTGGAGCATCTCCCTTAGGAGGAAAGGCTGAGGGAGCTGGGACTCTTCAGCCTGGGGAAGAGAAGGCTGATGGGAGACCTTATTAATGCTTATAAGTATCTGAAGGGTGGGTTGAAGGAGGATGGAGTCAGACCATTTTCAGTGGTTCCCAGTGACAGGACGAGGGCATTGGGCACAAACTGGAACATAGGAAGTTCCATTTGAATGTGGGGAAAAACTTCTTTCTGGTGAGGCTGACAGAGCACTGGCACAGGCTGCCCAGGGAGGTTGTGGAGTCCCTTTCTCTGAAGACCTTCAAGACCCGCCTGGATGCAGTCCTGAGTGATGTGCTCTAAGCAATTCTGCTTTAGCAGGGGAATTGGACTAGATGATCTCTAGAGGTCCCTTCCAACTCTGACAATTCCATGATTCCGTGTATTGGATATATGGTTAATTTTAGGGAAATTAATTGAGATGAGTCGGTTTGAGATTATGGGAAATTTATTTGGAGTCTGTGGTTTGTGAACCTCTGTTCACCTCTGTTTTCTGGGATGGCTTTTGCATTTTCTTTGTTTGTGGTAGCATGAAGAAAATAGATGGTTTCATTCCTTTCAATTTAAAGGCCAGTTGGTTTTCTTGCCAGGTGGCAGGCATCTGGTTTGTGGTGACCGCCTGCTCTTTCCACAGTACTGCATAAATTATGTCTCTGCTTAACAAAGGAGGTTAGTTACTATTGCTTTAATATTAGAAATTTATAGTAATTTTGACTTCTAAGTCTAATTTTAAATGTTGAAACTGAACTGTGAAGTCATATTCATTTGATAACCTGTCTCATTCATGGCATAATGCTGACTTGATATTTAAAAAGGTTCATTTCCGATTGATTATAGCATAATTTTAGAATTTCAAGCATCTTTATGATTACTTGGAAAATTGTTACCTTCTGCTTAAATTGTTTGAAGGTGAAATTTATGGTAGGGTTTTGAACTGCAAAGAGTACAGTGAATTTACTGGAATATTCTTTCACATTTGTTGTACACAGATATCTTGTTAAATAAATGTCGGGGAGTTCACTGTCAGGAATATATTTTTTTGTATGATCACCAGCTTGGTGATGATAAATGCTGAGTTAAAGCTGTGCAGTAATTCTGGATAGCCTTGTTAGTCTTTTTGAAGATGACTCATGGACCACCAAAAAAAAAGGTGCATATGGCTTGGTCATGGACCAAATTTTTCAGAGGCTGAAATTAGGCCATAGAATGATGAAGTGAAGAAGGGAGGCTTGCTTGTCAGTGACTGAAATGGTTTTGCTACTATCTTGTATATCTTACATATGTTTATATGTATATTTATATTATATTTCAAAGGTTTCTGTCTTCACACATAAAATATTTTGGACTTCTCGGTGCTAGCTGAAGCACTGTTGTATTTTACCTACAATACAGTCCTCCAGACAAAAAAGCAAAAGCAGGCTATCAGAGACAGGATGGTTTGGAGAGAACACAAAGTTCTTTCCAAGTAACTGTAGAACACAGTTATAAGCTGTTTGGGGAAATTTTTCTTTCCCCACTGCCTTCAGCAGCACAATAAGGTAGAATTATTAGGATCAGTGCTGCTTCCCTGATTTTGATTTTGTGTGGTGCGTTTATAATGCTAAACATTACTTATTAATATTACATAGTAAGTATGTAAAAGCAGTATGTGCAAGTTACATCTTGGAATACATAAATTTATAGATGCCACACTGGGAACATCCTTTTAAATTCAAACCATTCAACCATTATGGTTAATATAAACCAGTCTTGATCTACTGCTGTTTACTTTTTCCTTAAAATATCTGAGAAACAGGCCTGTGATTTTGAACAGATCCTTATGTTAATATGCTCTGCGGTAGTGCCAGATTAGATGTTATTTGTCTCTTGAAGCTTAATTTCTGTCACGGTAATCTGAGTTAATACAGCATTGTGTATGTATAAAAGCAAATTCTTTAGGTTTCCAGAAAAAAATAAAGTCCTGCAGTCACAGAGGCATTTTCAATGCTTTCTGTGAAGCAACGGCTACATCCAATTTGCGTATGTCAGTATAATTGTGATATTTGCGGTGAATTCTCTTTTAACTACATTTAAACCTGTTGGAGGTATAGTTATAGAGTGATAGCTATTGTCAGGGTTAAGGGGTACATATTGCTGTCACAGAAGAGGTTTTCTGCCCAGAATTTGAAGCTGAGCCCAGCAGAAACACACGGGCAGTCACTGTGTTGTCTCTTCCAGTGCCAGACAGGGTAACAGCATCTTGTTTCTATCTCTGACTTTGCTAACAGGTGTTGGGGACAGTCTGATGGACCTAGAGGTCTGAGTCCAGAGTATGACTTCAGTATGGAATGTATCTTTTTAAGTGTTTCCTGCTCCAACACCAGCATGAAACGGCTGTACTAAAGTTTAAGTTGCAGTCAAGCAAGTATGTACCATGCGTCAGAGACACACAATCTGATTGATAGTTGAAGCAAGTCTCAGTGAGTGTTCTGCCACTTGAGCGTGTTGGCAGAACTGTTGTTAGGAAAGTACATGGAGAGCAATTGCAAATGTTCTACTTTTAAAAATCCATGGTGATTAAAAAAAACATAACCAAAACAAAACCGCCTCAAAAGGGATGTCCTTTGATCCATGGTAGTTTAGTTAGTGTGGTCTTGCAAGGCAGAAAATCACCTCACTCTCTCCTTCTGGACTTGGAAAAATACTTACTAATATAATCTGTATTTGCCTTAGCATTTTGCCAAATACAGAATTTGGCATTCTCAATTTAAGAGCTTCAAATGTTCCTTTCTGTTTTCAAGGTTTATTTGATGAATTCCCACACAAGGTATCAGGCCAGTGTTGGAAATCTCCAGAAGAAATGTTGGATGCAAGAGATGTTTCTAGAATATAATGGTATTTGCTTCTTTCTGGCATCTTTGAAAAGAATAGGTAAATGTATTCTGTGGCGTTGTCCTGGACAACAGGAAAAAATACTTGTTCAGTTGTTACAGTGGACTGAAACAAAATCAAAGGTGTAAGAAATAGTGCATTTATAGAAGATACAACATAATAGAAGTTCAACAGTAGGCGATACTTAATATTATAAGACATTAACACAGTTCTTAGTTATGTTAGCAATTTCCAATTAAGCTGTTCCTTGCTATGTGATTCAGTAATAATAGCTAGATGTCTTTGTGTGATGAATAAAGTAATTCATACGCACACTAGCTACTTCCAGTTAAACTGTCCCTTTGCTATATGATTCAGCAATAATAGCTGGATGTCCTGTGTAATGGATAAAGTAATTCTCAGGCACACTGAAGCTTCTCTATCACTGGATATGATGTAATTTAATCGTATTTTTTCACCAGCACAATAAATGTGACTGTTAGAAAGAGAATCTGTGTTTGTGTGTAAGATTTTACTTGGAAATAATCTTGCAAAAAGGAGGAAAATGAATGCATTGCAAAGGGTTTGATGTTCCCAAAAGATTTTGTTTACAGTTTTGTTGAACTATTAAGCATTTATTGTAAGGACAGTAGATTATTCTGGCTTGAGTCATTATAATGCTGTTCTGGTTTAATATTGCATGATATGTGGGCTGCCATAAAGTTGTTACAAATTGGAGGGGTGATATAACATGAAATGAGGCACCTCTTCTGAATGTTGCTTTTGTTCTGTATTTAACAAATTAGTATGTTGACATTTGTCACTGATGGATTGCATTATTTGCTGAAAGGGTTCTAGGGAGTTTGACAGCATGAATGGCTTGTCCTACAGACTTTTGAGAATTGATAAAGGCATCTTTGTTCTTTGTGCAAAAGCACAACAGATATCTTATTGATGGATACATACAAAAAAGAAGGCTTGTATAGCTGCTGCACAGAATAAACTAAGAAAATTATTTTGAAGCCATTACGTATTCTTCTATGTTGTTCTCTCTTTTTTTCCTAACAACATGAGTCTTGTTAATCAATGTAACAAGAAGCATTGGATCCTCATTCAGTAAAACAAAAGCCTGAATTTTACATCAGTTTACGTGCTGTTTATAGATAGCAAAAATAAGAAAAATGGGTAATGGAAGATGGTAGGACTAGTTAGATAAATTTCTGTTGCATGAACCATTTTTAAGATAGGTGTGCAGAGTGTTGTAGCATTTGCATATACAGAGGATAAAGGCATAGTAGAAATAATACATTTTAGAAAGGACGTTGAAAAGCGAAATAGACTTGGCAGTGTTGGACTTGCACCCATTCTTTCAAGTGAAATGAAAGCCTTCAGAAAATGGATTTCTAGGTACCAGTTATTAAAAGCAAGAATTATGGGTGATGTGTATGGGCAAAATTTACATTACTTGCAGATTGGATAATTATCTTAATCTCATTGTTTGTTCCTGCATTTGTAGTTGGCACAAGAAGCAGGATTGTATTAGATATGAACAGAAAATTTGAAAGAACTGGCTCTGTGCTTCTTATGATGTGAGAAGTTCTGATCTTTTTTTACCCTGTTTTTTTTTTTTTTTTCCTTACAAATATCAGGGATTTGTAGCACGCTCTCATCCAGTGATGTGTGGGATTTCCTGAATGATTCAGTGATATACCTGGAGTTTTCTTGGTGTGCAGGTGAAGTGCTTCTTGTAGGAATCCTTAAAAAGGAGGAGCATCCCTTAAGTTTTTTTTGTGATGCTACGCTAACTGTAGAGATTAAGAACCAATTTTGCCTTCAAGCAAATTTCATTTCCTTGCTGCTTTTAGAATAGTGACTCCACAGGCTTTATATTGAAAAAAGGACCCTAAAAAATGTAAAGAATAAGCAATCTCTTTTCCTTTTTTTTTCTTGTTGGTTTGTTTAGCTTTCTTGTTGCTTTGTTCTGGTAAGTGTGGATAAAAGTTTTTTTTCTGTATATGAAATGAAGAAGAAAAGTTCTTTATTTGAATTTTTCTTGTCACTTGTTGAGAATACTAATATATAGGCCCTTAACTTGAGTGAATTTTCACTGAATATGAAGAAACAGATATATTTTGCTCCTTTTGTATGAGTATTTATCATAATTGGTTACTTGCACTTCTGCCCGAAACTTCATGAAAGGAAAAAGGAAAAGGTAAAAGGAAATCCAGGTCTTCCAATGACAACAGTGATGGAAGGCTACAAGGAATTAAATCCATCCACAATCAAATAATATTATCCATCAGTGACAAATGTCATCATTTAGACCGTAACTGAGAACTGATTAGAGACTCTTTATCATGTTACTCGTTTTTGCAAGAATGAAAAGAGCAGTTTGAAAAGGCTCTGAAACAAATTTCTAATTTACAGCAACAGATGCTTTTTTTTTTTTTAGTTTTCCATTTGAATTATGAGAAAGAAACAATTTAAAAACTTATTAACATACAAAAGCATTTTTACTTATAAAATGACAGGTGTGAGTACCTGTATGTATATGTGTTTCCATTACCCTTTTCTAATCAAAATAATTAATTACAATGATCGATGTCCATCTGTTGCTATTTTCTGTNTTGCCTTCAATCTCTGAGCCTCTTTTGTAATGCTACCTGTGTCAGCAAGAGTAGAGAGATGTTTTATTGTTGGCATGACCTTTGCATCAGCTGTCTTCACAAAAAAAAAAAAAAAAAAAAAAGGTAGATCCTGAACTAGAAATATTTTTTTNTTTCTTGATCCTGTTTTCAATCCTGAACTAGAAATATTTTTGTTTTCTTGATCCTGTTTTCATTTCTCTTTACCTAAATTAGTCTTCCAATCTATTTGTTTTTCAAGAAAAACATAAATAAGATAATTGAGTTGTGTAGCTTGTAAGACTTGTTTGGAAAGATCTGCCATGAAACAATGCAGATTTGTCC
>VXBJ01000762.1:209393-223917 GCA_013400055.1 Nycticryphes semicollaris | reverse complement strand
TAATCTTATAAATCATTTTTAAATGAGAGAGGATGAATATAAATGCATGGTTCTAATACAGACTTTCCAAACTTATTTGTTATTAACCATTTTCACATGGTTAATGACTTGTACCATAACATTATTTTACCTCTCCTTCATTTGGCCATTTTCTAATATTGGGCAGGTTTCATAGGAAATTTGGAATTTCACAAATACAGAATGTCAACCAAATATTGCATTTATATTTGTATATAAAGTTCTTACTGAAATTAGTGGAAACGTGCTGTTTCTTCTGGCTCTTCAGACATGGATAAAAGTTTGCCTTCAATCTCTGAGCCTCTTTTGTAATGCTACCTGTGTCAGCAAGAGTAGAGAGATGTTTNAATGCAGATTTGTCCTATGGATACTTAATAAGGGATGTGGAAATTATTTTCAGTGTTAGCAATATCAGTACTTTTTGTGGAGGGATTACAGGTGAAGTATGAGGGTCAAAAATTGAGCTCCATTAAATACAGAGGGGTTTTATTTAGTCAAAAGGTATTCAAGGAAGAAGCTAATAGATGGTATCCCCTGGTATCTGGTTAGTTTCCATGGATATAATTTTTAAAGAAAAAAAAATGAATTTTGCAGTAGTTTGATTTGTTTCTTGACTTTTATTATTTTTTTATTGTTAAATAATTAATCTGAAAGTACCGGACATTCTGTTTTTAATGCTTTGACCTTTTCCTTTTGCTTGTTTGCTTGTGTAAAGTTTCAGAGCAGTTGTGATTGAAATTTTGAGGAAATTTATGCAAATTAGTACATGATTGTATTATCGATATAGCATGAAAGGATGTAGGATATCTTTTAATTTGTGAACATAAAGTTAAGAGAATTGAATTATGGGGAATGAGATGGGTTGATACAGCTTTTTGTTAGGCTGATCTTGTATTAGCTGGGAGGGCATCAAATTTTTATTCTTTGAAGCATATCTAACCTGTGTCATTTTATTAAGGTCAATATGATTGGTCCTTTTGCAGTAGCAAAGCAAGGTCTCCTGGCATATAAAAATTGCATTTGTCAACAATTTCAATGTGGCTTAGTTTGGTTTTGTTCATCATAAAGTTCCAGAGCTATTTTGGTAACTGAAGAAAATTGATAAAATTTCTTCTGTGAATAACATCTGGACAAATCACGTAAGTAGTTGCCTTGTAAGACCAAAGACGTTGGAAGGTTCTGTATGTCACAGTTGCATGTAATAAATGCATACTGTCTTTTTATGCAGGTTTTAACTTCAAGGCTGTTCATTTGATGTAATATGGGATTGGAGACAATGAGAAATATCAAGGATTATTACAAGCCCCATTGTTAGTGTATCAGCTGTTTGAGCTTAGGCTCATGTTATCTTTTTTCTTTTGCTTTATAGCATCTTCACTTTTATGTGAAATATGAGTTTTGGTGTTGAACAGTAAGAAGGAGAGTTTCTCCTGAGAGGGTTTCACCTTTATACACATCCTTACTAACCTGGTTTGATACAGCGAAATAACCAAGACTGAAGTGATTGCTTGCTATTTCATGGAGCTGCTGCTGCTTCTTAGGTGTTCAAATTATTAACTAGGTGCTTGACTGCAATTTGAAGTTTGGATATTGAATTGCTGTACTCAGAGTTGGCTGGTACCATCCTCTTTCCAACACACAGAGGTTGCTCTTCTTTCCCTATTGCCTACCCTACTGTATTATTGCATAAGCTATGGAGTGAAAGGTTAGTCATCCATTCTAGAATGACTTTCAGCTGTAACTTCTGGTCACCTGATGGGAAAAATTCTTTACTAAGTTTCCATTATTTCTGGAATAATGTTCAGAGTGTTCTAACTACCAGATCCATTTCTTTGCAACTGCATCTGCGTGTATATGTGAGTTTCTGGTACACTATGAAACTATGAGATTGAAAAGGTTTTTCATCTCTGCAGTTCTCCGAATACTGTACTGTAACATATTCCAGAATGATGGAGATTGTAGAAGTAAATAATTGAATGTTGCCTGTTCTTGTTTCTGCGTTCCAATGGCACAAGTATCCTCAAAGAGAAATTAAGCTGATGTGCAAATTGTGATGTAGATAACGCAGACAATATACTGATACTCTTCTTTATATCACTGGAATAATCACAGGTTGAAGGCAACTGACAAGAGATCACACAAATTTATGTAAAGAGATGTCATTTAATTGTCTACCTTTCTCAGGTTCCAGTAATCTTAAAATTTGTATCTTATTATGTTCCTATAAAAATATTTTTAGAGAGATTTCCCCTTCTCGCTTCTACATGTTTCAGAAGGGATTTTCTACAAGTACAATAACTGTCTGACCCATTTACTACCTTTTTCTAAGAAGGAAAAGATAAGCAGTATGTGGAGTACTATCAACACATGAAAAATATTTTTTTTAATTATGTAACTCATATGTAATAGTTATTTTGGGTGTTACTTTTGACTCCAGAAGCATAATTTTCCAGCTGATACAGTCTTGGCTTTGTTATTTAAGTACATAAGAAAATGTATCTGCAAATCTGTGTGCTAAGAGGGAAAGATTTCTACTTCAAAAGGAATGGAACAAGTCTGTTAGAAATGAGCTTCATGTTCCTACCTTAAATGTGTATTTAAGTTCTTGCACATATATTTGGCTGGAGTTTGTGCTATGTGTCTCATCTGATTATGTGTGAGCAGCCCAAATGAGCATAGTGATGCAGCCTGTGTGCAAAAGCAGCACCTGCATGTAAGTCCTAAGTCTGAGGAAGAAGCTTTACTGTTTCAGAGATTTGGCTTCTCAACTGATCAGATTGCTGTGCAGAGCTCTAGGACTCATTGGAAACCTTCTATTTCATAAAGAGACCATTTATTAAGAACATCTGTGTGGGTGGATTTATATGATTGGAACATCAGGACCCTTTGGCCTTTCACACCAAAAATTTATTTCCCTTTGGGGCTCAGTTGTTCCTTCATATTTGTTCATACCGTAGCTACAGTGTTGAGATTTCCCTTAACTGCAGTTTAACTGAGACAGGGAACTTGCTCCTTCTTTCAGTGGAATGATACAAAGATCTAAGTTACGAGGGTGTGATTGTGGTCAGAACAATAACCTTTTACTTTAAAAGTGTAACCAAGTGTATACTTGTCGAAAACCAGTCATTAACTTCTTTTTCTGTAAGAGCTGTTGGGAACTTGTCCAGCTTCCTGGGAAGGACTGGTGGGGTTTTTATTTTTTTTTCTCTTTTTTCTCTTTTTTTTTTTTTCTGTTAACTGGTAGAGGTTTCCCATCTTCCTTACCACATCCAGCTAGCCTGTTCTGGCCTGCTTTAGAAGCTTGGGCCAGACTTGAAAAGACGTCAGCTAGAGGCATTTGTAAGCTGTGCATATCTCATCAGGTCTTGGTGTAATTGCTGAAGTGAATCACCTTTGTCCATTCCTAGTGTATGAATGGATTTCTTTTCCATTCCAATGAAAGCAATGTCTATCAAGCCTTACAATTTGTTCCTAGTAAATCAAATGGACAGCAGGAGGGCCAAACTCCTATTTTGTTTTTGGTTTTGTTTTTGTTTTTGTTTTTTTTGTTTTTTAAAAAAAAAGCTTTAAAAATGTAGATGTGGTTGGTATCAGTGGGGTTAGAACAGAGTTTCTGGAATTCAAATTTGTATTGAAAATGGAGACTCTGTATTTTAAAGCAATATATGTAATCAAACTTGTGCCCAAACTAATAGCTGCTGGACACATTACAGAAAAATGTTCAGCCTTTGATAAAATACTCTTAAGATAAATGGGCATTTTACACAGCTGTAGTGATACCTGTTGGTATAGGAGGCTCTGAACTGGAGATATAGCTGCTTGTTAAGAGCAAACAAGAGGAATCATTTAAGGTGTTCTCAGGAAAGGAAGTTACTGGCTGTACTCAGACTCTGAAATTAAATTCCGCTGCAGCACATAATCTTATTTTTGGTGTTGTAGGAAGTTGTATATCTTATTCTTTGGTCAAATTTCAACTCATACGCATTTATCTTAGTGAAGTGATTTGTAGTCCTTCTATAAAGGAGCAAATTATCCAAATGTGGTATTTCTATTATTTAAGTGAATGGAAAAAGCAGGAACTATCATCTTTAATGTTATTCTGTATGTACCTACAGTGGACTTAAAATGCAAACTATTCAGTGAGCCTGTTTATATGGCATGAAGTTACTTTTGTTTTGCTTAACCAAATGGCCAGAACACTGCCAGCAGTATGTCAGGAATGTTATTTACTTGCTCCATTTCTGCAGTTTTTCTTTGTAGCACTGTATACATGCCTCAGTTAGGGGTCATTTACTTAGAACTGACCAAAGTAATACTCCTGAAGTTGTGGTTATTCTTCTCATCAGGGGCTTTATAATAAAAGATTCATCATGTTCTGCAGCTTCTGTGTGCTCATTCTCCCCCACCTCATCTCTCCCTCCCTCCCGTCTCCTAATCAAAATTACTTTTGGTGAAGATTTGGAGAACCGCTGTTTTTTCTTGCTGTGTTCTCTGTGATTTGATTCCTCTATTAGTGCTTTAATTCCTTACATTGTTTCTTACAATGCCAACTGATTGAAATTACTAACTTGTTTTGCTGGATGACTATTATTTTTTTTATAAGGATGTTGTTACTGAGTATGTTTTTCTGTTTAAATGTGTATCTCATTTTTTGGTCTCTGTTCCAGACATTCAACTGGTTGCGAGAAAACTGTGGGTGTTTTAACATTTCCAACGGAAGGGTAGGGTGGGTGGGTAAACTCTTTGGAATGCTGATGAATAATATTTGACTCCTGGAAATGTCTTAAGGCCATACGGTCCTGTCCCATGCCTGGAAGGCCAGACTTAGTTTTAAAGACCTGTGTTCTTGAAGGTATTCCCATTGTGCTTTATTTCCTTTCTAACTGGCTGGAGTTGAGAAAACAGTTGAAATGCACATTATGGATGCCAAGGGTTAGTGCAGGAGTCCTCTGCAGGTGGTGGTTTTGGGTTGAGCCCTTGCAATTCGCATCTGTGGCATGATGTCCTGTTAATCCCATGATGTTAGTCAGCAGGCTTCATCATTCTGCTGCTTTTCTTTCCTAATGTACTTAATTTCAAAAAGTAACCTTTGAGACATCAGCATCTGTAATGTTTATAACCATAGCAGAAATTGCCTTACAGCAGAACACAAGTTGGGAACTGCGGTAACTTGCAATTCAGTGTGTTTTCAATAGAAGAGCAATAAAGCATAACAGTTTTTTCCCCTGATTTCTTTGTATAGTACTTGAGTTCAAAGTAGAGTAGAAACAGATTGGGTTGTACTCCCCTGTTGTGCAAAGCAGTTGTTCAGTGAATGTGAAGTTTCCTTCCTACTTCTTTGCTTATGGATGTTCTCCTTCCTCTGTGTTTGCAGAAATTCTCAACTCTTATCATCAGATGGTATCTTTTTAGCTTGTTTTAAGATTTAACAACCTCAGGTGCTTTGCTATACATGGGTCTTGTTGCTTTTGAATAGTGATTTGTTTTCTTTATAAAATGTTTCTGCTTTATTTCTGGCTTTGATCATTTAATGGATAAATACGTGCTGCCTAAATTTATATCTGCTCATCTTTTACTGTCCTTGCTTACATGTAAATGCTTCTGTTGAAATAAATCAGTCTTGTAATTTGAAAAGTATAAAACTTTGGTGTAAGTTACTTCTTGATGGTTGAATACAAAACAACTGCTTGACAGAATTTTGGTTTGATTCTCTGCCAACCAACAATAAAGTACAACATAATTCCTGATGCCTGAACTGTAAACTACCACTCATGACCTAGCATGTATGTAGTAAAAAGAGGCTGGCAAGGTTGGTAAAGCTTATAAATTATTGTGGCCATATGATGAATGTATGCATGTTAGAAGAGGTCAGTAATGTATTTTGTCACTTATTCCTATTGTGCAGCCCGCACATCATCTTCCTGTCACAGAGCGTACTACCGGGAGGGAGCCATCTCTGTGGAACACGTCTGTGCCATGAAATTGCTCATGCTTGGTTTGGACTGGCCATCGGGGCTCGTGACTGGACTGAAGAGTGGTTAAGTGAAGGGTTTGCCACTTTTTTAGAAGATATATTTTGGGCTAGGGCACAACAGGTAAGATAATGGTACATCATTTCTCGATTTAATTATGTGGAAATCAAAATTGTATACCCTGCTGTGAATTAGATGAAAATTAAAACTCCTCTGTTATGAAGATAAGTCTTTAAAATAATACTGAAATTTGCATGCTATTTTGTTTAAAAAATATATATATAAAAATTCTCCCTGATCCACAACGAACACTGATCTTTACAGAGGTAGAGGTCAGTACAAATGAGAATGTAAACATCTGTTTTGTCAACTATTACCTTCCCACAAATTATCAGTTACTAAAATTCAGCTATCAAACAGTTGCTCTGCATTCTTTCCACTTTTATTGTGTTTCTGCAGCAATTAGCAAAGTCTTATTGAATATGGTAATATTCCTGGTATCTAATGAAAATAGTCTGGTTTTGTCCAGTGGATAACCACATAGCAAAATGGAAACTGATGAAATAGGGCACCAGCACTTCCACTTTTTTTTCTCTTGCACAACCCAGCAAGAGTTATCCTCATGTCAGAGACTTAGAAATCACTGTCTTACCTTAAGGTGAAAAGCTCGTAAATTGCATGTCAGCTAGTAAAGTGGTTTTCTAATCCAATTCTTACTTTTGTTGTTACTTCAAGCATTTTGTGTGACAGTGATTTCTTCCTGTGCTTGTGTCAGGCCCTGGTTCTGCCTCTTAAGTCTGCAGCGCTCCATCTGTGGAGGAGCAGGCGGGTCTGGGAACTCACATTGTAACACTCTTCTGAGCCTACAGTTTATTAAGTATTATGCATATTTAGAGCACTGAAAAAAACCCCAGAATTCCTTGTCACTTACTGTGTTTCTGGAATAAGAAAGAGAGGACGGCTGTCCAAACACTTTGCTTTTCCCTTCTGGTCTGAAAACTCACTTCTGCCTTTACACTGAGCATCATCCCTCTGCTGTGAACTGTTCACATTAATTCTACACTTTTGTGAGTGCCTTGAAAGCATTTTCATTGTAGTAGACACCCTTCCATGTACCTGAATGAAAAGGATTAAGCAACACAACAGGATAGTTAGTTTGTTGTTAATAAAGTCAGAAAATTGCTTCTCTCCCCCACCCAATCAATTATTGATGGTTATCATGACATGCACAAATGTAGGATTATAAGTATATTCCATAGTCCCTGGCAATAATTTCAGTTGTGAATGAAATACTGGTGTAATGCAGGATAATATTAACTGCTTTTGCTTTTTCCCATCTTTTAGAGAAGCATAATTTAGTTGTTATTCTTAAGCTGACAACCAGGCATTTATTTCAGCAGCATGCATCTCTGTTAATGTTATGTAAATGGGGGAAAATACAGCAGGGAGCTTTCCTGAACGTGGCAGAATTAGTAGGAAAGAGGAATGAAGTCAGAACACAAAGCAACTCTTTTCTTTCAAGCTGGAAAGTGTAGAAATGTAACCAAAATCATTCAGTTCACTTATTGCCAATCATGAAAGGGAAAACAACATGCTCATCTCTCTCCTTAGGCAGAAATATTTAACTGACTATTGATTTGGTGCACACAGTGAGGCTTCTGTTTTTGTTAGTGCTGCTATTAACTCTCGTAGCAGCAACTGTTATTTTTTTAGTTTGGGGTTTGTTTTTTTAATCATGGGTATTGGTACTGTTTTGTGCATCTTCTGCACATTAAAGAGAAACAAAGCAAGTTTCTCTTTCTGAAAACTACTATGGCCTATTGGGAAACAGTAATCATTGATCTGTGTTTTTTGTATACTGAGCAGCTGTCACATGATGAAGTAAAAGGGCAGCAGGAATTGAAAGCTTTACTTCGCTGGCGCCGACTCAGAGATGAGGTGCAGAACTCTGAAGAAGAGCTGCAAGTTTTAAGGTAACAATATGACAGTGTAATCTTTGCTTTTGCATGTTCTCCCTCTCCTGTTTTCTACTATTTTCTCCCTTCAAAGTATAGACATCCAAATCATCTGATTAAAATCACTGCATTTCCTTATTTCCTTCTGAAGAAAAAAAAGAAAAGTCAAATTAATTTGACTAGGTTATTCATCTTCTGTATAATGCAATTGCTTTTCTTTTTGTTACAAAGAGCTTTCAAAAACCATGGGGTTTAGTTTGATATAAAATGTCTCTAAGCAGCTTACTAGAGCCTCTATTCAGGGGAAAAAAAGGACATTTCCTGTGCAAAGTTCACTGTTTGAAGCCATAACAGATTCATTTTCTGTTATTGAAGACAAGCACATACAGGAATATAGCAACTAACTGCCAAGCTGACTGAAGCTTATAAAGCAAAGGAAAAAGCATAATGAAGTATATTAATCTAATTTCTCTTTAGAAATTACTAATAATGCTACGTAAACAATATTTTGGTCTTTAGGTACTAGATGCTGAGCTCAAAGCTTCTTGAATAACTATGGATAATAGACCAAAAAAAAAAGATTCTTGCTTTTCTCATGGTTAATAATCTGGACTGTTCTGATTGGTGTCTTGGGCATTTCCCATTGTGTTTTATCTTGAGTGGCTGTCTGACACTTCCACTGCTCGTCTCCCAGCAATCTTTGACCAAGAAAACCAAGTTTACTAATCCTAGCTCACATTAGCCCGACATTGACCAAATCACAGAAGTACAGAGGTAGATTCCAAAGGATTACAGAGATACTTCTCCTACCTTGAAACACATGCAGTATACACAAACATCTTAGGCAGGTTTTTACTAAAATATTCTTAGAAACCTCCAATAAAAATGTTTCCACAGTACATAGCTAAGCTGGTTTAGTGTTAACAAATAGCTTCCTAATGCACAGTTCAAATATTGTTTATTTCAAACCATGTAGATTTATTCCTTTCTTTCACCAAGTGGAAGTGAAGTACAAAATGATCTCCATCTGCTATATAATCAACTTTTAAATGTTTTTGGAAGACTGTTGCCATTTCATTCATTACGAGGTCTTCCCTTCTTCTTGTGCTTTCCCAGTAGGGCCGAAAAGCCTTTTGTATTTGGCCACTAGATAACTGTTCACCAACACAGAAATTGCTGCCTATGGCCTTGTGTCAAGTGTGTCACCAGCTGCATTATTCTAGTCTTTCATTGATCTGTTTTGCTTCATGGTTATTGATCAATGTGTATCCTACATGTAGCAGTCAGTGAAGTTACACATTTGCAAATGTGCAGTTTGATGGTGGGTGTAAATGCAAAATCAAGTCTTATCACTAGCATCATACAGCTGCTGCCAACACAGCTACTGATTGACAGACAACTGGGGTTTTGTTTGTTTGAAAATAAATTATTTTTAGGAACTTTGGTTCTTGTGATATGAGGCTTATCTGGATGTATGTTTTCCATTTGCAACATTATGGATCAAGTTCATCATCTTTTGCACTAATTATGTAGTTGTCACTTCTAATGAAATGTGCATATCATGTAAATTTTTAAAATTGTTTTTTTAAGGGCCAAAATATCCATTGCAGTGTGAGATTCAGAACGGACTGATCTATCTTGAAATTGAAACTTAAGCTTTTGTTGACTTCCACAATTAGTAGACATAGGTCTTTGTAATAAGCATGCTGCTTAGCTTTGGCATACTGGTATTCTCAATTCTAATACAAAAGAGTTATAAAATCATATACTGTTTGAAAAAATATGCTTCTAATATATACCTCAGGAGAGGAACATAATTCCAGCTAGGGATGCTGACAGTCTTTTCCTTTCTGATGTCTCTAGTTTCCTGTGGTTGCATTTAAGGATTTTCCACTAGTTTCAGTCAGATATAAATATTCTTTACTGGTTTTATGCCATGGAGTTGAATAGGTTCTCTCATTGCATGTTTGCTTTTTTTTAATAGATTTTCTTCTTCCTTCTGGAAGTATATCCATGTGCTTTCCAGAGTTGGTATATGAAGGAGAAACATTCAGTCTTGGCATTGCACTGGATTTTCAGTCTGTACTGAGGATTATGCTGGTTTAGGCATGTGTTTCTATGCAAGGATAGCCAGGAACATAACAAATCTGCCACCCTACTCTTCCCAAGCATAAGCTTTTTCTTCAGTTACCTTTTTGTTCCCTGCTGAACAATCTTATGATTTTGTGTGCTTTCTCCTGACAGCAGGAATATCCAGCCCAAAACTTGTTGTCTGATCCTATTAACTTTTGATCCAGCAAATGAATACCTGTTTAGACTAGGTGACAGCCACTAGCAAGCTGATCATCAGCTTGATGCTTCTTCTTAATATGGATATTTGATATTATGTTATAGTAGCATCTCATGAGCTACCTGTGAAAAAAATGTCAGGTATGAAAGAAATAGATACATGGCTTTTTAGTCAGCAGCAGCTCTGAAGGGCAGCAACAGTATATCTTAGTATTGAAGAAGGAATTTGTGGCACTGTAGTGCTCACACAGGATAAGACTTCATACAGAATCCTGTGTATTTTCTCACAGAGTTTGAAGCAAACCTGCAGGGATAAAAGCACCTGTGAAACATGTGTTGGCACTCATTCTGCTGGAAAGCATCAACACCAGCAACTCTCATGTTGCGACAGCAAATATTAGAGACATCTATTTTCTTCCGTGGAATAAAGCTGGTGTTGAGATTATTTCATGTCCTGGAGCTTATGAGTCAGTTCTAACTTGTGATTCTTCATTAAGACAAGCCAGTGTTGATATCTAACTCTAAATTTGTCTCTGAGGTACACTTGAGTCAAGTCCCTTTCCCCCAAACAATGCTCTCTGACTGCTCTGTAGGTGTTTAAAGAGTTTTATTCTATCACACTGATAGCATATCATGTGCCTTTCAGATGGTTTCTCATATTCTGCATAGGTTTTCATGACTGCTTAGCACAGATGAAACTTGCCTGGATTCATCTGGGAAAGAGTAAATTTTCTTCCTAGTGATTGCTGTGAAAGGAATGTCAATAATACCTGTTGGTGTTAGCTGTTGCTAAGTAATATGTACGCTATCCAAAGACTTTTTTTAGCTTCCCATAGAATAGATGGAACAATAGAATAGACAGTGAAATATGCCATACTAGATCCTGTAGCCTGTGCTCAGACTTCATTTTTCAAAGTGTACAGACTGAGCTATTTATGATGAGGGAAATTAAGCAGTTTTGGCTTTTTATATAGGCAGAGAACAATGAAAAGTTGCTTGCAGAATGCCATCAGGCCTTCCATCCAGGAAGCTGATCCAGAACGGAAATACAAGGATCTCTGCTCTCCTACAGTAGATCTGCAATGATTACATTGTTTTGAAGAACTGGAGTTACCAGAGGATGAGAAATCAGTTATTGATCTCCTCCTTTCAATGCTGAAGGAAGATCTTCCTTGAAAGACAGGACTGTATTAAGAACAGTGTAAAACTGAATCTGTAGTTTGTGTTTTTTTCTATTTTATTTAAAAATATTTTAGTGCATGAAGTGGATTTCGTGTGTACAAGTCCAAAATATAGTACCTAAAGGGTGAAAAAAACCAGCTTAGTGCTCTGAACAAAACTACTAAGAAGGATTACACATATACAAAGAAGGAAAAATGTTTTCCTCAGAACAGACATAGATATGAATTACATTTGATTACAAGAATTAGCTTGTAAGAAGTGTATGAGTGATGCAATTTGACAAATCCTGCACTGCTGTGGCCTGTGTTTACCCCTCTACCCTGTAGAAGTGGGGAGAAAGATGGTTGATTTCCAAGACTGCCCGTTTCAAAATACACACTTAGAATTGGAGAGGTTGTTTCAGTCACTGGATTAGGCTCCTAAAACAGACATTTATTCTCAGACCACTGTTAACTGGTATGTTTTCTGGATGAAAGGAAAATAGCTAGAGGGCTCTTCAGTACTATGCCTGTGAAAGTCCTGCTTACAAATGAATTAAAAATGTTTGCATAGCTTCTCTTTAGTTTCACTCTGTGCTCATAAGAACCTAGAATTCCTCCACACATTACTACTCCAGATTTGTGGCATACCAGATGCTGTATTACCTCTTAAAATCAGGCAGTGAAGTAGGTTTGTTCTAGACATTATCATCTGTAAATCCCAATCCTGTGTGTGTGAAAAGCTTTCTCTTTTAAAACTTGTAACTAAACTTTACTATCAACCCCAAACAGCAATAAAAAAAACGGAACATTATTTCTTGTGCAGTGTATTGCACACAGATGAAAGAGGCTATTCTTGCAAGTATAGTCACTGTAAACTGCTAAACCAATGTTCAGGTATAAGAGAAATCTCTAGTTGAACATGACAACTGCAATATTCCCCCTTTGTTTTACCTTTCTTTCATTTCCCTTTTCCTACCCTTTCTTTCCCTCCCCTCCCCTTAAAAAGACTTTTTCGGTTGGTTTCCCTCTGTTCATAATGTGTCTGCACTGTAGAATAGCATGCAAATGAAAGAGTACACTAACTTAATGGTGGGTTTCATTTGTAGCCCAGCTGTCCAGCCAGCTGTGTACAAAATTGCAATAAAAGTATGAAATTCATTTGTTTGTATGTCTAAGCCAAGTTACTTACTTAGGGTAGAGAAAAAGACTGAAGTAGTCACAGGTGTCTAAAGTTGCTATGCCATTCACATGCTATCAGCCTTGAGAATGTGTAATGTATGAGTTCTTTTGCTTCTTCAGACCTAATTAGTGTTTTACTATTTTAGGCCCAAAAAGGAGAGCACGGGAGAGTCGAGTGAGTCTGGAGCATCTGTTGTAAAACATGGTCTTAAAGCCGAAAAAATCTTCATGCAGGTTCATTATTTGAAGGCGAGTTTTGTCAGCTGATTTTTATTTAAATTGCTTTACTAATATGATAAGAACTTCTTTCTTCTAGACATCAGCAAATTCATAGCATCCTGTTTGTTTCTGGATTAATTTGTTGCAGGGTTATTTCCTTTTGCGGTCTCTGTCAAGGATAATAGGAGAGACTTCATACCTTGCATCTTTACAAAAATTTGTCCATAAGTTCCACGGGCAGCTTGTCCTTTCTCAGGTACTGTACTTTGGGTTATTCCTCACTTTCTAATAAAACAAATGACCTAAACTTCTGGTTTAAATCACCACTTCTGGTTGTGAAGAAAAGAGAAAGGCAATTGTAACTTAGCAGTATTGGTGAAATTCATTCCTGCTAGACAGCAGAACATTTTTTTTCAGGGTGATACATAAATCAAACACCCTGCTAGTACCTGATAGTGTAAAAAATGCGTGATTTTCTATTTTTTTTAACTTGAAGCTTTTGAAAGGTCAATGTTCATAGGTGCTGATGCTCTCAAAAGATAGAGTCATTTACATTCCTGGAATTGTCTCCTGGAGTCTTAGCTCACGGGTTTTAGTTGTGATCAGTCAGTCTTTTCCCCAATATCTCTCTCTCTCTGACAGAAACGAAGCACAGCGTAGGAATCTAACTGAAAACTTCTATAAATTGTAACAGTGTGTGCATGTTATTTCCTCCTTCTCTGCATGCAGCTTCATTCAACACTTAAAATTTCACAGTTTCTCTTATGAGGAGGGTCTCTTTCTCACCATCAGAAAGATGGTGACACTCAGTGACATTGCACCCACAGTATTACAGTCTCATCACAGCCTCTGTATAGGTTTTGTCATAATGTTCCGTATTCCAATGCTTTATAAAGAATTCTGTTACTGAAGTATTAATCTATATTAATCTACAACAGATGTTTAAGATGTGCTGCTGCTTTAGTTCAGTACACTTTCTCTGAGCATGATACCATGCAGTGACAGCACACTCTGAAGTGCAGTTGCTCTTATAGAACACAGTTTTTTCCTGGATTGGTAAAGTCTTGGTTGTAAAAAATAATGTCAAATTCATAATCGGAATTTGCTCTCCCTAAGTCCAACTGCATGTATTAATCACTTGAACTACAGACCTAGCTTGTTCTTTTCCTGGCATAAATGGCGTATAATCATGCAAAATAGAACAGCTCCAAAAGGAAAGACTGAGCAAGTCATTTCACAATATATTTTACCAACTGTTACTCAGAGAACCCAACTGGCGTTTTGAATTTACCTCCTGCCACATCTTTCTGAAAAAGTCTGATAACCACTGGCTGTAACATTAAAAGGGATACTGTCCTGTCTTCCAGTGTTTTGTTTTGAGAAGGGAATCATAGAATTATAGAATAGATTCATAGAATCATGGAATGGTTAGAGTTGGAAGGGACCTTAAAGATCATCAAGTTCCAACACCCCTGCTGTGGACAGGGACACCTACCACTAGACCAGGTTGCTCAAAGCCCCATCCAGCCTGGCCTTAAACACTTCCAGGGTTGGAGCGTCCACAGTTTCCCCAGGCAGCCTGTTCCAGTGCCTCACCACCCTCACAGGAAAGAATTTCTTTCTGGTATCTAATCTAAATCTCTTCCAATTTAAAGCCATTACCCCTTGTCCTGTCACTACACTTCCTGACAAAGAGTCCGTCTCCAGCTCTCCTGTAGGTTCCCTTCAG
>VXBJ01000762.1:198845-209179 GCA_013400055.1 Nycticryphes semicollaris | reverse complement strand
AATAGCACTGGTCTCAGTACCGACCCCTGAGGAATGCCAATCGTTACTGGCCGCCACTTGGATATTGAGCTGTTGACCACAACTCTTTTAAGTGTGGCCATCCAGCCAGTTCCTTATGCAGTGAGTGGTCCATCTATCAAATCCATCAAATCTATGCCTTTCCATAGTCCCAATAGTTTGGGTTGGGTGGGAAATTAATAGGTGATCTGGTCTAACCTCCTGTGCAATGCACAGAGACATCTTCAAATAGATTAGGTTGCTAGAGGTCTGTCCAACCTGAACTTGAATGTTTCCAGGGATGGTGCATCCAGCACCTCCATGGGCAACCTATTCCAGTGTTTCACCACCCTAATAATAAAAAATTTCTTCCTTATGTCCAATCAAAATCTAGCCCCTTTCAATTTAAAACCATTTCTCTTTGCTCTGTTGCAACAGGCCTTGCTAAAAAATTCATCCTCATCTTTCCTGTAGGCCTCCTTGAAGGCTGCTGTAAGGTCTCCCCAGAGCCATCTCTTCTNNNTCTTCTCCACACCGAACAACCCCAACTCTCTCAGCTTGTCCTCACAGGAGAGCTATTCCAACATTCTGGTTATTTTTGTGAGCTACCTCTGGACCCACTCCAAGGTCAACGTCTTTCCTGAGCTGAGGGATCCAGAGCTGGACACAGTATTCCAGGTGGCGTCTCACAAGAGCAGAGCAGAGGAGTGGAATCACCTCCCTTGACCTGCTGGCCATACTGCTTTTGATGCAGCCCAGGATATGGTTGGCCTCCTGGACTGTGAGCACACATTGCCACCTTACATCCAGCTTTTCATCCACCAGTACCCCCAAGTCCTTCTCGGCAGGGCTACTTTCAATCCCTTTATCCCCCAGACTACATTGATATTGGACGTTGCCCCAACCCAGGTGCAGAACCTTGCATTCAGCCTTGTTGAATCTCTTGAGGTTCCCACAGGCCCACTTCTCAAGCCTGTCCCTCGGGATGGGTTGACCACTACCCTTTGGATCCCACCATCCAACCAATTCATTATTCACCAAACAGTCCACCCATCAAATCTGTATCCCTCCAATTCAGAGAAAAGGATGTTGTGGGGGATTGTGTCAAAGGACTTAAACCCAGACATTGGTATCTCTTTCCTTGTCCACTGATGTAGTCACTCCACCGTAGAAATATATGTGGTTGGTCAGGCAGGACTTCCCTTGGTGAATTCATGCTGGCTGTCTCAAATCTTCCATGTGCCTTAGCATAGCTTCTTCTAGGATCTGTTCCATGATCTTCACACAGAAATGAATCTGGGTAGTTCCTAGGGTCCTCCTTTCTAACTTTTTTGAAAATGGATGCAATGTTTCCCTTTTTCCAGTCACCATGGACTTCACCCAACTGCCATGACTTCTCTAATATCATGGAAAGCGTCTTGGCAACTACATCAGCCAATTTCCTCAGGACTCTGGGATGCATCTTGGCAGGTCATGTAGACTTCTGTTTGTTCAGGTTCCTCAGGAGGTCACAAACCTGATCTTCTCTTACAGTGGGAGGTATTTTGCTTCCCCAGTCCCTGTCTAGCTGTCCATCCACTGGAGGTGTGGGTAGAGAGGTTGCCAGTAAAGACTGAGGCAAAAATGTTGTTGAGAACCTCAGCCTTCTTGTCTGGTGTTACCTCTTTGCCAGTCTTGCTCATCAGGGGAGGGTACGCTTTCTTTGACCTTCCGTTTCTGGCTGACATACCTGTAGAGGCCCTTCTTATTATTCTTTGCATCCCTTGTCAACTTCAGCTGCAGCTGCACCTTGGCCTTCCTGACTCCATTCCCACACAACCAAGCAATGTCCCTGTACTCTTCCCAGGATACCTGTCCCTGCTTCAAACGCCTGTGCATCTTGTTATCAAGAAACCCATAATTGTAAGAGTGACACCAGCCGTGGAGTCATGTGTTAATAGACTGGGCTTCTCTGTTTCTTCCAGTGTTGCTACCCGCAAGTAGGAGGAGAGAGGGAAAAATAACCTCTGTTCCAGATCCCCTTACCGACCATCTCAAAAGCCCTGAAGTATCTTTTGGTCCCCCTTGGACTATGCATTGTGGCTTCATTGCCACCCACATGGAGGAGTACCAATGGGTGATAATCAGAGGGCCGTAGGGTCTGGGAAGTTTCCTAGTTACGTTCTTAACCACAGTCCCAGGAAGGCTGCACACTTCCGTAAGAGAGGGTCTGGCCAGCATATTGGACACTGTTTCCCTCAGAAGGGAGTCACCTACAACTGTAATCCATCTTTTCTTCCTTGTGTATGTGGCCATTATACAGAGGGTAGGCCTCGCTGACCTTGCTGCACTTCTGGTGAAGATGGACTGTGATCCACATCACCATCCGTTGATGTGCCTTCCACATCCAGAGCCCTGAACCTCTTGTACGGAGGCATCTGGGAAGGTGGAAGGAGCAAGGAGGGGGTTCACCCATCACCCTGAGCATGGACTTGCCTCCATTCACTCCTCTCCTTTAAGCTACTGCCTTCAGCCCGTCACAGGGAGGATACAGGGTCTCCTTGATCTTGTTTATTTTCCTGGTGGTTGTTGCCATTTCTGTCTCAGGGAGGGCAGAGTATGGTTTTGCCATACCTCTTTCTTGGACTCCATGATGCAGGAATGACATAGCTTTCTGAACCCAAAGTTCTAGGAAATCCTGTCATGGGTGATGAATCCAGCTTGCACCATGGCACTATGGCTTGCTGTCTTGGTAATGTGGTGAAAACAACCATTCATGGGGGTGTCTGTGAACCAGGTCACTAAACTCATCATAGTTAAAAACAATCCTGGAACAAAAGGCACGGTGTGATGAATACTTGACATCACTAGAAGAGCAGTGTGATGAGAGTTAGGGGAAGGGAGAAGAGAGAGAAGGGGTGTGAGTGGATTTCTGAAACCAGTTTCTTTGCTGAAGTCTGTCTTTTTCTGGACTTACGGTTGAAATCTTTGAGGGGATTCAGGATGCTGATAAATGTCTCTTTGCAATCCAGAGTAAGGGCCTCTGATTTTGAGGGCGTGGAATGTAAAATTTTCCTGTTTCTTCCACCCATAGTGATTCTTTGCTTGTGCGCTTGCTGTTTTGAATCTCAGTCTTGTGTGGTGAGATGTGTGCCCGTGTATCTTGCACAGACCTGTGGATTCTTTCATACGTGAAGTCACCCAGAAGACAGGCATCATAGCTCTACTGCAGCAACTCTGCCCTGTGGAGTGGGTGTTAAAGGAGTTAAGGTTTCCAGTGCTGCAGCTGTTTCCTGTAGTGTGTTACTGAGATCCTGAGCAGTTACGTTTGGCATAGCGTGGAAAATGTGACTATATAAGCCTTGTCCACATTGTGGTGTCCAAAGTCATAAATATGAAGCTTCACGATTACACAGCTGGAAACTTTTACAAAATAACAGAAATCATGAAACTGCTAAAAACAAGGAGCAGACCAGTGTTTTAATGTGCTTGTAAGAAAGGTGCTCACATTTTGGTGAGAAAAAGTTAGGTGATTGCTTCTGGTTGATGTGAGATGAGTTGTGTCAGTAGACTGTTTAAATGTTGCAAAATGTCCTAGTGCATGATAGTATTACTCATGATATCTAGATTGCATTGCAACTGAACTACCCATCTACTAGAGACTTCACCCTTTGTCCAGCACACTGCTGTGAAACACCAATTTGTAGCTTATCTATCTCCAGTCTCATAAGGTGAAACACTATATGCTATTTCTACACCCAGAAACAACCATTTTGGTTATTGGATTAAAAACTGTATTCAAGTATTCAAGTGAGTAAAGTAATGCCTTTATTTCAGGTTTTCTTGAAAAGAAACCTGAAAACTTTTTATTTGCATATGTACACTATGTCCATAGCTATGTGCTTAATGCAGAAAAAGATATTTTTGTTCATTTGAAGATACTTGATTTGGTGGAGAAAGAGCTGTGTACTATGCAACATCTACTGCGTGCTTTTTGTGCTTTTACCTTCTATCACAGCAGCCCAAATCCAACTCACACTGAAGTTGCTGGGAAGAGAATTTTAACATCATCCTGTTGTTTGGTCACTATGTTAAAAACAGAATTTGGATGAGGCTATATCCAATTGTAAATGCATTTACTTTCTTTGAAAGAAATCTTAAAGATTGTATTTATGTTGGTGTCTGGTACAGGTAGATAATACAGGAATTTCAATAGCAGAAGCAATGAAGTCAAGTTAGTACAAAGTTTGTTATTCAAGTTCATTCTTCAACAAACACATTGTTGGTGTTTAAATGAATAAAAGATTTAAAATAAATAGAGTTGCAAATGGTCAAGTATAAATATCATAGTGTTGTACTTTCACCTTGTCCAAAATAATTGTAAAAGTTCACAGCTTTAGGAATTCTGAGGAGGAGGGAAAGTAAAAACAGTGAAAATAATTGCCCATGTTCTGAATACTAGTCTTGTTTTTGGTGGTGTTTGTAGTATTTTTCCTAGATGGGAGCCACAGGTGCAAGGAAATGACTTCAGATGTGAAACATTAATCAGTTTGCCATTCTCCTTCATTTTGATTGTGTGTTCAGTATGTTTTTCATAATACTTTTTGTTTATTTAGTTGAGTTAGCAACAGACAAGTAAAGCAAGTCTGGAATCTTTGAGAAGGATTTTTTAAAAAATCTTCCATTTTTCTTTTTGTGAGAGAATTCACTTACTAACTGCTTTGAATGAACTTTTAAAATAACAAATGGAGTGTTGCTGAGTATAAACAAATAGAAAGGAATACAAATTGCTGATATTCCTAACACAGTTAAAGCTGTTACTCAGTTTGATATTGTAATAAGAATAACTGGGAATTGAATTGTTTGCAGATTTGAATTTTCACGTAGCTCTGTCTGCACTCAAAAAATCCCCATAATTTACGCTATTAAAAGTGTTAAAGGCAGATGTATGGATACAAGCCTTCCATACCTGTATCAACATGCTCCTGCATACTGATTCCATGGGCACAACATACCATTATCATAATTTTATAAAACTGATACCTGTACACACCATTTGCCATTCTACTATTTATTTGCTTGTAGAACTCTTGTAACTAGAATTGGAAGTCTAAACATGCATATATTTTGATGTTTCATTTTCTAGAATTTTTTCTTTAGGTAAGAGTTTAACTAAAAATTTCTCTCTCTAGTTTGACCTGAGCTGTTTCTTTCTTACTGACTTGTAAGCTTGAGAGAACAACTGTTGACATCAGTGAGGCATGGTGTGGGTTCTGGCGCTGTCACATCCATAGCAGCTTCTAAGACGAGAGTCTTTGCTTTCTACAGTCTCAAGCTCAGAAAAAACAGAAATAGCTGGGTCAGTTTTACTCAGATTGAGTTTGCTTCCTGTTCCAGTACTTGCATGAGTTAATACATTCCTATGTCTTTTTTAGCTGTCCACAGTGCCTTCTTCATTCGCTTTCCTTGTATGCATGCATTATGAGACAACTTTAAATTGCTACACGATCACAGTCCTTCGATTTTTTTTTTTTTATTTTTTTTTTCTAAAGGTAGAATGGGTGTTAGGCTCATATGAAGCAGCTGCTTGGTATTTTGTTCTCTGTTGATTGTTTTGTTCCTAGGCACTTTTTTTTACCATGCAGTATGCTCTTCTTTCTGTTCAACTTTTTAAGTGTAAGGCTATAAAAAAGATTGCTTCATTAGGTCAGATATTTTAACCTGAGGCTAATTGTCTCTAAAACGCTTATATATGTGACAATCAATTAATGTATGGATCATTCAGTTACATTGCACATTTTGACAACACATTTGTGATCATATATAAAAATCTGGCTAGCTTTAGACCATATCTCTATTTCAGTGTAAGTATCTTGGAAGAAGGAATATGTGAAATATTGAGATTGAAGTGTAAGTAAGGCTAGGTTTGTAGAAGTCATTAATATGGTATAAGGCAAGGGGGTCTTTTTGTGAGAAAACTTTTTATTTCTTTTTTCTTCTATACTTTCCTGGAGATATTTAAAAGACATGTAGATGTGTTCCTGAGGGACATGGTTTAGTGGCAACTTGGAAGTGCTAAGTTAACAGTTAGGCTTGATGATCTTTAAGGTCTTCCAACCGAAATAATTCTATAATCTATGGTTTTAGGTATCTTCAAGTGTACTGTGGGATTGATAAAAAAAAATTGATGCAATCCAATCAAGGAATCTGCCACATTAATATGTACAGAGATGCTGAAAATAGCGTCAAGGGTGATCACTTCAGTATTTCTTTTCACACACTTTTGAAACAACTCTTTGCATATTCTTTATTTCCATGTAAGTTTACTCTGTACCTCCAGCAAATCATCACCACAAGTGGAAGGAGGCAGTAGTTCTCTGTTTACATACAGAATAATGGTACAGAACTGCAAGTTGTAGTATGAAACAAGGGGATTCCACACTTTATCGTCACGTCGGCAACACACTGCAGTTAGGACAGAATGACTTCTGGCACAGTTAATGATGGCATTCTTGCCGAAGCAACACTGAGCCCAGTGCTGTATAACTTACATTTTGTCATAGGCATATTTTGCAGCCACTGTAACATAGCCTGATTTTCACTTGTAATCTAAAGGAGGAAGGCTCAGTCGTGTTACCAGTAGTTTCAATTGTGCAATCACTCTTTCTTGGTTCCCTAATGATGCTATAATCAGACAGAGAAACAGTATCTTCTGCTGGATGCTGTGGCAGAGTCCCTAAATTAAACTTTCCTGCCTTTTAGGAAACATTCTTCAAGGCCCTAGAGTGCAAGTACTTGCAATCAGAAATCATCCTGCATTCATATATTGCAGTGAGGAACATTGTTGGGCTATGAAACTTGTCTCTACAAAGATTAGTATTAATAAAGTGGATGTATTGCTTTATGAAATAGCATATAAATGAATAATTCATATTAATAAATCCTCCTTTTATGAGGTTATTTAGAGGAGTGCATTGTGTTGAAGTGATTGTCATTAGGTCATGCACAGCATGGGGTGCCAGAGAACCTTTGAGTGATATCACGTGTAACTTTCTAAAGAGGGCTTATCATACTGTTGTTAGTGAGGATGATAGTAATGTTCTTCATGGGCATTGCAAGTTCTTCATAAATCCATGAAAGAAATTCTAGCTACCTTTTCTCCGAAGAATTTACTTCTGAGTTGGTATGATTGGCAGCAACATTGTGTATTTTGTCATGGAAAGAGGAATAGGTGTGATCTTCCAATCAGGTATCTGTATTAAGTGCTGGTGGTGGGGAGCCTTATGTGGTTATATAATTAAAAAAAATTGTGATGACATAAGGGCAGTGGAGAGAGCGTTAACACCCTTATTCTGGTGTTTCTTACCCTTTGAGTATGTGAATCTGCAGCCTTTAGCAGTTTTAAATATAGTTTGCGTGTGTGTATTATAGATTAAATAAATGTGGAAATGTGGGATTGTGTTAAAATAGTCAGCAGGCTTTTCAAGCCTATTTTTTTTTCAATATTGACACTTTTTGCTTGAGTGGGTTAGAAAACTGGCAAACATAATGTATGTTGTATAAAACACTACAGTGGCTATATAACCTGTTTCATCATTCTGTTATCTACAGTCTCTAAAAATCCATTGCCCACTAGCAATGCAGACACAGAGTTATGTCTCCGTAAACATACTAACTGTGGTACTTCGTTCATTTTCCAGGATTTTCTTTGCATGCTGTTGGAAGACATCCCTGAAGAAAAAAAGTAAGTGAGAACCAGGCTAGAAAAGTCAAAGAATAAAGCAGATACTAGATTTAAGTGACAGCTGTGCTAGCCAGAAATAGTAGGATTTAATTTAGTATTCTTCTGCTTGTTTTTTAAAAGTGTGCATGTGTGTTTTTCTCTGAAAATTCTCACACATACATGCACAAAAAATATGAGACTTGCTGTGTTACTGCTATTCCGTGTTCCCCCCAAGCAGTACCTTTAGCTTGCATGTTAGGGCAGCAGTGAGATCCTGTGTTTACTATGTGATCTGAAGTGCCAGGCACAGCTGCATGCTCAAATTAACCTGTGATCCTCCTGCCAGCTGCTTTTATCACATGGCATCCTAGAGCAAGGAGGCCAGAGCTTTGCTGTGGATCTGGGAAACCAGAGAAGATGATTTTTCTCAAGCAGTAGTCTGGTACTATCCTCTCTCTATCATACAGCATCTCAAACAGAAAGGTGTAGAAAATGCTAACCAGATAATGCAAACCCAGCATTGTCTTATGTGTCCATCAAAATTTTCCTACATATGACTTTGACTGGCTGGAGATGATGCAGCTAGTCTTTAGCAGAGCTTTGAATACATCCCTGCTTACCCATTTGTTTGTTCTGTGTTACTACAGACTGCACTACAAATACAGGTTCTTTTGCAGTGGAGCTTTACCCGTTATGGTTTTTAAAAATAATGCGTTCACTTGAAAAATTAAATTTTGGGGAGTAGGATTCCAAAAATCTTCATAAATCTGGCTGAGTAACTTGGGGGGAAAAAAAAGGAGAGAAGATATAGAAATCAAATATATTGAGTTTTTTAGTGAAACACTTCTGTTCCTCAGGGGTGAGGAACATAGAAGCTAGTTATTATTGAGATAATGTGATTAGTGGCATCAGCATTTAGTTTTAGTGGTGTTACATTTCCCCATGCTGTACTGTGGGATTACATTTTGTTTATATTATTGGATATGGGTTTCCAGCCCAAATGCAATCAGGAATATTAAATGGAATATATGGAAAAGTTCATTACTTAATTGCATGATTTTACATTGATTTGTTAATAAAATATCTTTTTTCTTTCCTTTTTTCACTTGTGTTTCTCTGAAGTCCAAATCCACTACAAAAATTTATTGGAATAAGCACCTGATTTTCCACCTAGAAATATGCCAAAATATTTAAACTTTCAATGAGAGTAATCCAAAAAACCGATGTCTTCCATTTGCATTGCATCACACTCCAGTTTGTATGAACAACATTTCAGATCTGTGGTAATTCATTTTACAATCATACATATAGCATATCTGAAGTGACCTACTGCCAAAGTTACCTTGGGTGAAGATACCAACAGCAATGCCAAGAATAATAGAACATCTGGGTATACTGAAGTCCTTTATTTCTTACCTGCTATGAAGATGGTTCTTTGTTGCTGAATATATTCTGTTGCTAGTACTCATGGACTAGTCTGAGGTAAAACCAAAGGGAGGAAAGCTAAAAATGAAATATTTCTAGAGATCGTCTGCTGATGAGTGCTTTTTGCACGAAGTTTCAGTCCCAGGAATGAAATACATTTCAAGATCAGAGCAACAAAATTTTTTGAAAGAACAGACTTGTGCTGTTCTACCCAGTAAAATTTTAATGTTTAATGTTTCTTACTTGAAAAATGTTAAGCACTCTTAACGTAATGGAGGATGGGCTTTAAAAAAAAAAAAGAAGAAAAGATAAATTTGTGGTAGGGAATCAAGCCAAATCCTGCTCTCAGCTGTGGCAACAGAGGCAAACTAGCATAGCTAGGAGTAGAATTTGACTTATGGGAGACTTCTGTAATGACACTAGGATTAACATTGGCAAAAAGCATTCATACAACATTGTGGAAATTTTCTGTAATTATTACTGTGGTGTAATGCAACATTTGTTTTCTGCTGTTGCCCACAGCAGACCGTATCTAAAAGATTCTCACTCTTCCAATACTTAATTCCTTTGGTTCTTTAGTTACAGGAGATTTTTTAGTACGTTCCTAGCAATGATTGGTTCCAAGATACAGACACAACTTCTTAACTGCCAGTCATTCATTTTTGCTGCCTTCTGTACTAAGAGGAGGAGGATTATATGCCTAGTTTACAGGGCTACTTCCCTTCCTCCTCTGACTCAATTTTAATGGCATGTTAGCTGTAGGAACCTATTCTCCAAGGCAGGATCCTCCTATTTCTGAGCTGTGGCTGACATCAGACAGGCCTAGCCCTACCTTCAGGTCCTTTACAATTTCCTAACATGCCTTTAAGGCAGGTTATTTGTGTGTACGAAGGGTACCGCAGGTGGAAGTGATGCACTTCACTCGTAGAGAGAAGCAGCAATACATTTATTGTCATAAAACAGATTTAAAAATTTTGACAGGAGATGCAACAGTGGTTTAACAAGATTTGAGATGGCAAGGCACACTTGGTTATTTACTGCATAGAGTACAGGGTCAGACAAGTTGTCAGGAAGACCCTCCTGTTGAGTCACGATGTTCAGAAAGGACCCCCTTGCTTTCTAAACTAGGAGACGAGAGGAAGCTGGATCCAGTCCTAGTCCCAGACTTGGTCAACGGTTTATGTCTAAAGCATTATATACGTGCAATCAA
>VXBJ01000762.1:172303-192615 GCA_013400055.1 Nycticryphes semicollaris | reverse complement strand
TTTTTTTTTTTTTCAAATTTACTTCCTTGCAAGTTATGAAGACTTCAACCAGATTTGAAGTAAATGCAACAGAAGTTTCTTCCCAAAGTAAACGTGGAAGTACAACCAATATTTGAAATTAAGTTTTTCTCAGATTCTGAAGACTTAACTGTCATGTCAAAAATTTGGTATTTTTACATATGTCTTCTAATTTTTTTTTTTTTTCTTTTTAAGGTCTGGGTTAACTGTAGAAAGTATCTTCCAGAATTGGCTTGACACTTCAGGAATACCAAAGGTAAATACAAAACATCAGTTCCCTGTTCTTTCTGGAGTCTTGCATTTCTCAATACATTGTATGCTATTTAAATAATTACCTGAACTTACAATAGGCACGGTTTTAAATAAACAGTTTTGATGATGTCTGCTTTGCACATCTTTATATGGGTTTAGCTTTTACCAGTTGCAGGTTTTTGCTTCTACCATTGTCTCAACAAACATGCCACGGGGCCAACCATGCAAACCTTATCCTCTTGCTTAGTACTGTAGTCACTGGAAATATGCTTTACAGGATAGTGGCAGACTCCACTAAAGCTAAGGAGCATCATTCACGGTTGTCAATATATGAATGACTTGAAAGCCATGCTGACATTCTTCCATGCAGGTACACTACCTGCATCATAAACGGTGGCCAAGGAACACCGTAAACCTGATTTATTCTCTGATACGGGTTTCCAGGTGAGTGGACTAGGAAGTGTGTAGGGGAATGTTTCTGTCAGCTCCTTTGCACAGTCACACGACTGGGCCAGCTGGTCAGGCGGCGTGACCAGTGCGAGGTACAGGGTATCCATTGCAGTTGACTACCTTTCTTGAGGAAAAGAGCAACTGAAAAGCAGGTACTTATTGCCCTTATTTTATTGACTGCTGTATAGAGTCCTGCGGTGTAATAGTTGAAGTGACTCAATCCTGCAGCACAGACTCTTAGAGGGACAAAATGTGTTTCTTAGTGGTTTTGTAAATACATATTAGAAGTAATGTGGTTGAGAATTTAAATATTTTAAATTTACAAATATGAAGACATCCCTGCATTTGGAGAGGGAACTTCCTTACTGGAGAGACTGTCCTTTGTAATGAGATTGGGAAATATGCATCATGCTGTCCGTACTGAAAACCAAGTCAGAACATAGTTCCTTTATATCTCCCTCATTTAAGCATTTTTATATTTTACAGTGGCTGTGGTTGTTTCTGTGGCATCTTTTATTTCTGTGTTTTGGTGAGGTTTGCTCAGAAAATTAATGTCATCCGTTACCTATAAGGAAAACTAACCGTTTGTGGGGCATTGATAGCAATAGCTACCAAAGCATTTTAAAGAATTTTCTTCCATAATTATATCCAATTCTATAACCCATGTACAACCAGTACTCCCTAAAATTTGGTAACAACATGGTCACTTAAAAACAGAGTTGTTAGCCCATCCCTTAGTTCACTGTCTTCACAACAGTATCTAGCTTAAGAACACTGGAGAGGTACTTAGGCAGAAGATGGACGAGCATAAATACTTTCTGCTTCCCAAAATGCTGAATCAATCTTGCTTACCATCTTTTTTCCAGTGAAGGAAATAGCATTGTGTATTCTTTACAGTTGTATGTCATAGCATCTGTCTAACTGAAGATCCTGTGCTCCTTTAGCTGTGCTTTGCTACATTTGCCGTCCCAAATCCTGTCTCCCAGTTCTGTCCCGGGAATCATATATATATACACTCCTTGCAACTTTTAACCATTGAAACTTTTAATATTTGTCAATTACTATTGCCATTTCACTCTCGGAAAAGTCGTTTTATCTTTTCTAAATATAGAGCCAGTATCCAGGCTCATGTATACCATGCTCATATATACCATAAGTAATCAAGAGTAACTTAAGTGATGGGAGTCATACTAATAAATAAAAACAGAATTTGGTGTATTGCCATGAAAAAATAATTCTGCGTGCCAAGTTACACTTCCAGATCTTGTATTTTCTAAATCATTAAAGGTTAGTCTTATGAAAAAGAGTGTGTGGTAGCGCCTGGCCAACTCTTTCACACGGAAGAGTACCATAATGCAGTGGTTGTCTTCAGGCTTGCTGAAGGTTTTCTCACACACAAAGCAATAAAGAATGTAAGAGATGCAAAGCAAGCATTTCTGAAATACAGGCTTTCATGAGGGTGTTTTTCTTGGGAATGCATTGTGGTGGTGTTAAATAAAGTGAAGCACATTGTGTTATTGAGAATATCTTTTATCAAATCAAGTAACCTTCAGCATGTACTTCTGTCTCAGAGGTGACTCAGCAGGGGATTATAGCAACTTTTCATCACCCAAGTAGTAGTGATTTACCACTAACTTTAGTCCATAGTTAAGCTGGCAAGAAGAACAAAACTGCATTTAGAGCCGGAAAGCACCTATCAAATTACTTAGGTCCACTTAATCCCCACTGCTGCTGATTTGTTCTCTTAAGTACAGTTTCTATTGTCTTTCACACATTTCTATATAATGTTTACATAGAGTTTAAGTCTAAAAGATCATATGCTTCTTGAAAAGGGAAGGGAGGAGTTGGCTTGCTTCTTAAGAATTTTTAGTATCCAACAGTGTAATTTCATGATCACATAGCTGTAGGCACTAGGACAAACACACTGAATATCACTTCAAAATTATGAAAAAATTGCAAAAGGCAATATCACTGCTGTGTCCTTCTCCCAGTCTCTTTTGACCCTTTATCATCCTGGTAAAGCTTAGTTATTATCCCCTGTTCTACTTTAAAAAACATCTCCTGATTCAAGTAGGTTCTGCCAACAAGTCTTTTGGAGGATAGTGGCGATATCTGGCAATATACTGTGTATTGCCAGAATACTACTCCATGCTGTCTAACTCTAAATGAACATTGGAGTTACGATACTAAGAATTATCCTGTTATCCTGTTACGATACTAAGAATTTTGCTATTTATACGGAATTCATATTTTTTCCTCTCTGCACTGCTTTTTGCTACTGTGATAAAACAGTACTTTAAGCTACATCTATTAATGTTAATTGTAAAATCTATGTTTCTGAAAATACGCAGTTGAAATCTTCCAGTGGTGAATATTCTTTTATTCAAAGTATTTCTGGTTTTGTTGGTATGTGACTGGCTCTTGTATTGTCCTACTTGAAGAAGAAATGGATTTGAAAGGAAAATCATAGCAAAATTTGAACTGAAATGTAATTTGTAAGGTGCTCTAAGTCAATGCAAGTAACATATTTCTGTGGTTTCTTAAATTTAGGGGGATGTTACAGCAGCAGCTCAAATACTTAGTATGTTTTCTGACAAAGCAGTTTGTTGTTAAGAAGGTGCCTGGCTTTTGCCCCACTTACAATCTTTATAGATTCCTGTGTCCTTTTACTAAGACAAAACTACAGATGAAGGGATAGCTCTACAAGAGAATGCATCACAGGGATTATGGTCAATTTCTAACAAACCAACAACTTTCACATATTATTTTAAAAGAATACTCTTATTAAACTTCTGAATTAGCATTAGCAGTTCTTCACCCAAGTTTTACAGAGGGTACTAGATAATTTTTAAACAGAAAAATCGCTCTTTTTGGATCAGAGTGTAACTTCAGGCTTGGGTTTGCTAACACTTGATATTTTCTGTCATTGCTAGTCATGCCTTTTCTTGCAGGTTTTCTATCTGGATGTATGTAATAACTGCATATTGGTGGGTAGAAACATTAAGACAATAAACACATGAAATATTTATTTTTTATTGAGATACAGTAAATTCGTAGGTACTGGCAGAGAGAATGACCTGTTAGGCAGGAAGATTTCATTCAAGCTTGTGATTTGGGGAAAAAATTGCGAAGAACCTATGAAGAGTTATCATTTTCTTACTAATTTACCAAAGTTTAATGGTGACTTTGTTAGATTAATTTCAAAGTTCATGTTAAGTATTAGCCACAAGAGTAATGTGCTGCTGCCTGAATGCTGAAGTTTGCCACTTAGCCTTTGAGGTTTTTTCCTTCTGAACATGAAGACATTTGTATGTACTTTAACATCAATGCAGAGAATATTACTGACTGATACTTGAATTCTAATGAATTGATAACTGAGACATAATCTGAAGAAAGCATAACTGCTACTTTATGATAAGTACTTACTCTTGTGTGTGGAAAGCACACTTTGAATAGGCACTTCCCCTCAAGAAAAATGGTATTGTTTTTATATTAGCAAGCTTGCAGGATGAAAGATGAAAAGATATTTCCAAAGTCCTTAAAATTTTAAATGAGCACAGGTCAACAGTATAAATTGATTAATGGATTCTGTACTGATAACAAGTATAATAGGAAAAAAGTTTTTGAATACGAATCATTAGTGCTGTAACTTTCCTGAAATCAGCAGTTGCACTGTTAAGATTGCATTTCATTTTCTTAGAAAAGAAGGTGGGATTTTAGAAAATATAAAAATGTAATCAAGCAACATGTACTGTAGAATTAATAAATATCAATTGAAGCCTGGAGAGGAACAAATCAAGACCGATTGCACAGATGGGCTTTCTGTCTATGTTGTTAGCTCTTTTGAAAGATGTTTTAGAGAAAGACTGACCATCTGAAAGTCTCATTGGTAGACCGGAGTATGTGGAGAAGTTAATTTTTTTTTTTTTTGGTGCAAACTATTAAGTTGTCAGGTCTGTTGTTATTTAAATAGGTATTGTATTGATCTAAAGAGGGTTCATGACATAAAATAGCCTGGTAATTAATTTAGCCATTCCTATAAATTGTACTTAATATGTAGCTAAAAAAGACTGAGCACTGCTTTGTTTAGGGTTTGGTTATTTTTGTTTTGTTGAATAGGTCAAAAATTCAAGAAAATAAATTCTATAAAATGATACATCATTAAATACCAGTAAGGACCAAAATTTATTTCAAAGCTCTTCAAGTTCAGGCATGGCTTAGAGTGTTGTTATAATTTTGGAGGATTTGGGATAAGTTTATTCTGCATTGCATGTGATTGCTCATTTTAGGAGAAAAACAGACAGTTAAAGTCTGAAATGATTGTGTGATCACATTCTGAAAATGGAAAAAATGCTGCCCTATCAAAAAATGATACCCACATAGCACTGAATACCTTGGTATCTAAGTTGATTTTAAAATGTTAGATTTGAAAGTATTTGCTATAACATTTCAGTTGCTCTGTGTCACTGTCTATATCAGTAACCAGCTGGAGTGCATGGACCTCTGTCTGGGGATGGATGAGGAGCCAACTGAGAGATTATGGGTCAGGAGGGCAGGGACAGGTGATGTTACAGGCCACCTGAGCAGGACAATGGAGCAGATGAGGCTTTTGTAGACAGATAGGAGCAGCCCTGGTCCTCATGAGGGACTTCAACCACCTCGGTATCTGTAGGAGGGACAACACAGCATGGTATAAGCAATGCAGGAGGTGATAACTTCCTCCTCCAAGTAGAGGAACCAATGAGGAGAGATGCTATGCTGGACCTTATTCTCACAAACAAAGAGGAGCTGGTGGGGAGCATGAAGCTCAAGGGCAGCCTTGGCTGCAGTGACCACGAGATGGTAGAGTTCAGGATCTGCAGGGCAGTAAGGAGGGCACTCAGTAAGCTCCCTATCCTGGACTTCAGAAGAACAGACTTTGGCCTCTTCAGGGATCTGCTTGGTACAGTACCATAGGATAAAGCCCTGGAGGGGAAAGGGGCCCAAGAATACTGGTTAATATTCAAGCATCACTTCATCCAAGCTCAGGAGCAATGGATCCAAACAAAGAGGAAGTCAGGCAAAACCACCAGGAGGCCTGCATGGATGAACGAGAAGCTCCTGGAGAAAGTCACTCTCAAAAGGGAAGCCCATATTGGGTGAAAGCAAGGACAGGAAGACTGGGAGGAATACAGAGAAATTGTCTGAGCAGCCAGGAATCAGGTTAGGAAAGCTAGAGACCTGATAGAATTAAATCTGGCCAGGGACATCAAGAGCAACAAGGAAAGCTTCTATAGGTATGTCAGTGATAAAAGGAGAAAATGTGGGCCCTCTCTGTAAGGAAATAGGAAACCTGGTCACCCAGGATATGGAGAAAGCTCAGGTACTCAATGATTTTTTTGCCTCTGCCTTCACCAGCAAGGACTCTAACCACACCACTCAATTTGCAGGAGGCAAAGGCAGGAACTGGGAGAATGAGGAACTGCCCACTGTAGGAGAAAACCGGGTTGAAAACCATCTAAGGAACCTGAAAGTGCACAAGTCCATGGGACCTGATGAGATTCATGCCTGGGTCCTGAGGGAAGTAGCAAATGAAGTTGCTAAGACACTATCCGTCATATTTGCGAAGTTGTGGCAGTCCAGTGAAGTTCCCATTGACTGAGAAATGGGAAACAAAGCCCCTGTTTTTAAAAAGGGAAAAAGGAAGATCCAGGGAAGCTGGTCAATCTCACCTCTATGTCCGGCAAGATCGTGGAGAAGATCCTCCTGGAAACTATGCTAAGGCACATGGAAGGCAAGGTGACTGGTGACAGCCAACATGGCTTCACCTAGGGCAAGTCATGCCTGACAAATTTGGTGGCCTTCTATGATGGCATTAAAGTGTTGACTGATATGGGAAGAGCAACTGACATGATCTACCTGGACTTATGCAAAGTTTTTGACACTTTCTTGCACAACATCCTCATCTCTAAGTTGGAGAGACATTGATTTGACTAATGCACCACTCAGTGGATACGGAGGAGACTTGATGGCTGCACTCAAAGAGTTGTGGTCAACAGCTTGATGTCCAAGTGGTGACCAGTGATGAGTTGCATTCCTTAGAGGTTGATACTGGGACTAGTGCTGTGTAACATCTTTGTTGGACATGTGGACAGTGGGATAGAGTGCACCCTCAACAAGACTGCTGATGACACCAAGCTGTGTGGTACGATCAACATGCTGGAGGGAAGGGATGCCACCCAGAGGGACCTGGACAGGCTTAAGAGGTAGGCTAGTGCAAGCCTCATGAAGTTCAACAAGGAATAGTGCAAGGTCCTGCACATATATCAGGGCAATCCCAGGCACAAATACAAGTTGGGTGGAGAATGAGTTGAGAGCAGCCCTGAGGAGAAGGACTTGAGGGTATTGGTGGATGAGAAGATCAACACGAGCCAGGAATGTGCTCTGGCAGANGCCGGAGCATGTCTCCTATAAGGACAGGCTGAGAGTTGGGGTTGTTCAGCCTGGAGAAGAAAAGGCTCTGGGGAGACCTCATGGCAGCCTTCCAGTACCGGAAGGGAGATGGAGAAATAGGGAGGGACTCTTTATCAGGGAGTGCAGTGATAGGATGAGGGGCAATGCTTTTAAACTGGAAGAGAGGAGATTTAGATTAGGTGTTAGGAAGTAATTATTTCCTGTGAGGGTGGTGAGGCACTGGAACAGAGTGGTCAGAGAAGTTGCAGATGCCCTTTCCCTGGACGTGTTCAAGACCGGGTTAGGTGGGGCTTTGAGCAACCTCGTCTAGTAAGAGGTGTCCCTGCCTGTGGCAGAGGGGTTGAAACTAGATGATCCTTAAGGTCCCTTCCAACTCTTAACTGTTCTATAAAGCTGTGATTCTAATTTAGCCATTAATGGAATAATTCAGGAAAAAAATATGCTTTTGAGATTCTCAGCTAGGACTGAGTCTACATTACTGGTATCTCAGGAGGATACTTCACTGCATTTAGTTTAATGACCTGATAAAACATGGGCTTGCCTCTCAAGTCAAAACACAGATTTTCCACCATCTTTCTGTTTTTCTTCAGGTTACCTTTCAGTATTGTATGTGTCCAGCTCAGACATACAGTACTACTAGTATAGTAAATCTTCACGAGTAGCAGTTTGTTCAAGAAGTTTAAGTGCATTTGAAACAGATGTTAAATTTCTAAAATAATTGCAGACTGTATTCTACCTGTTTGTTCATTAAAATCTCTTTTAAATTTAATGAAACTCAAGCAGTTGTTCTGGTTCCCTTTTCCTATTAATTGCATGGCGGAACACAAAAGCTGTGCTATGTGGAGAATGACTGAGTTTATCCCTACTAGAAAGGAGTTATGTTTGGTATCTAAAGAACAATAACAGTGTGCCGCCTGGCTGACCAATACTGGATGAAATTCACATTCCCAAGCTCCCACTCTCCTACCTACATGTGCAGGGCAGGGAAACATAGCAAAGAGAGGGAGGACAGGTCCTCTTTTACACAGAAATGTTGAACTGAGATTTGCCTGATAAAGACATAGTTTTATTTTAATCCATTGCTTTTAAAAACATCCTAAGAAAAGCACATAAGTTAGCAATCAATTTTTAGCCTGCCCATTGTTTTCTTTACTCAATGGAAACAATCCATACAGGGTTAAAATACTTTTTGTACTACCTTGCAAGAAAACAGGTCTTCTATACTAATTAGGAAAGAGTAGCCTTCAAAATGGCTGAAACCTCTCCATTTTAGAGTCCCTGATAAGTAGCTTTAGTGCCTTAAAGAGAGGATATGAAATAATGAGAAATCAAATGCTACTCTAGGAAATAACATTTGAGATATCTTTAGGGCAGGAGGATACAGTTGGGCATGAAACTGAGGTAAAGAATTTATTTTTCCCTCCCCAGTGGTCTATGGTTTTTTGAAGAGGCACACATTTTACTTTCTGGAAAATGTCTTTGTTTTCTTGGCTTTTAGAAAGACTTGTTTGTGATTGGAATGAATGAGTATGTGGACAAGATGTATTTCATGCATGTGTATAAAAACATACCATGTATGTCCATGTAGCCCTCTGTAATGCTGACATGAAAAACTGTGCCCAGCTGATTCAGGCAGTGGCCCAGTCAGAAGCTCAAAGTGATCCTGGAGGTTCAGATCCTGCCATTGTGTTCCCATCTGGTTAGAGCTGGGGATGGAAAGTCTTGATTTGAGCCCAATGATCCTTCACACATTCTGCAAAACGCACTGAGCTGATGAAGTACTTCTAGGGAGCAAGTGGTAACAAAATTTGGGTAGTGGTCTTCATTCCCTCTCCATCAGTTTGCTGTCTTCCACAGAAGTTGGTAGAAGTGGTGTCAAGATTTTTGTAGGTTTGTATTACCTTCAGTCATAGTCTTTTCATTTAGCAGCGCTTCATAATCAGACTGAAGATGTAGATGGTGATCACCTTCTGCTTAATCATGAAGGCAACAAGTGGTTCTTCTAAAACTCATTCCATCTCCATAAGAAAGGGGTGGTTTTTTCTACAATGCTTTAACTAGTCTGTCTTCTCCCTTCCTGGTGAAATTTAAATGCCAAAGTGAAGATGTCTGGAGAAAGATAGGTTTGAAAAGTCTACTGGCTGATGAAAGTGTCAGTTGACATAAAAAAAGCAGTGAAGGTTTTGGTTCAGCTTATGGTTGTTATCCTTAGCATATGGGCTAACAGTATCTCATGGCCAGAGGGCTAATGGGCTTTTGCCTTGAATATATTTCTTTACTAGAGCTGTTGGAACGATTTTTGATTTCTTCAAGGGATCAGTAAAACTGAGAGATCAGAACCTCTGAAAGATGTATTTTATTTCTTCAAGAAGTAAAGTCTGCCTCATTTTCTTTAAGTCTCTTTGTACTAGAGAAGTAAGAAAGAAAGTGCTTGATGGAGGACTGCCCAGTATCCATGTTTAGGCATGTTTTCCTTTGTTTTTCTCTATAATTAAAAGCAACAACAACAATAAAAGCACAAGAAAGATCTTTCAAAGTCCAATATAGTTTGGCCAGCCAGCAACTGTCCACTGCTGTCCAGAACCTTGGTGTTGTATGGAGCTAAAGTGAATTTTGTAGAGGATTGTAGAGGCCCCAGTCTTTGTCCTCTGATTTCAGAATGTCTGGATTCAATTTACTTTTAAATTGCCAGAGTGCAGGACTAACCTGAAATCTGAGATCTCATTTCCAAACATGATTGCATTAAAAAGTGTTGTATCTTTTATATTCACCAAACGGGTTGCTAAGCACTGGAACAGACTGCCCATGGAAGTGGTGGAGTCACCATCTCTGCACGAATTTAAAAGACCTAGATGTAGATGCGGGGCTTAGGGACACTTAGGGACATGGTTTAGTGGTGGACTTGGTGGTGTTAGGTTAATGGTTGGACTTGATGATCTTAAAGGTCTTTTCCAACTTAAATGACTCTATGGTTCTGTGATCTTTTAAATATTATCTTGCTACTTGTATAGGAAAGTGGTGTACTTTGCAATCTGGACTATGTTGAGACTTCACAGTACATGGGAATACTTCTGAAGGAGAAAGTCTAAATGTAAAAACAGTAACTTTCCAGTTGCTCCAGAGGGGTACCTGTATAGTAGTGAAAGCATATGGTGACATCAGGAAAGGAAAAAAAAATGAAGACTTTAGTATACTCTAAAAATATTATTGTAACATAGGTAATCTAATGCAACATGATACATAATTTATATATCATTTTATGTTACAGAGTATTATTTATTAATAAGTAATAAGCATATTATTTAGAGATCCTGTGGTCATGTGACCAGAGATACTTTGTTTATCAGATTATGAATCTGATCTTGAAGTGAATAGGAGGGAACAGTGATTCATCTTTACCTAGGAACTTTCTCCACAAGGCAGGATTGTTAATGTGATTATGAAAGATGAATTTTCATTACTCCTTTGAGAAAAATATTCCTGCCACTGACTTGAAAGTTATGTTGCAGTGTACTGAAAGTATATCCTCAAAGTTACTCTTTCAACAGGTTTTTGTCTCTGGGAGGTAGAGATATTTTCAGGAAGGGCAAGTTCGACTTTAACATCATGTTTCTGTAGCAGTGTTGAAGAATATCAGACACAGGATGCTGATCTGAAAAAAGCATATTCACACCACCATAGAGACAATTAGGTAAATTAGAACATTTGGATTTATGGTATCAGTACAAATGACCGTCTTTCCTAAAATACTGATAATGTCACAACAACTTGATTTTCCATTCCAGTGAATAAATCTGTCCCCATGAAAACTGCACAACATCAGCCAGAGGACTTGCTTCTCACATTCCAGGCTGGATTTCTTTTTCAGTAATTTTGATCTACTGCTGATAAACTGCTTCTTGCAATGCAGATGCACTAGCCATCTTGCCCTTTTCAGTTGAAGCCACTGCCTTCTTAGTCTCTCTGCCAAATTCTGATAACAGTAGTGGTTTAAAAAATGTGCAGTTTGTTTCTGTGGGCAATGCAGTCAAATGTTTCAATCCATTATTCATCTTGTGAACTGCTGGATAAAATACTTTTTCTGTATTTTCATTTTATGAACCTTTTTACAAAAGGTTGGAAGCCAGATCTCTTCATCAGTTTTCAGACTGTTCTGAGGGCAGATCTTATTCTGTTTCCAAGTAAGTTAATTGTCCAGCTTAAACTAGTGTTCTTTTTCTCCTGTAAGACTTCTGTATGGTAGGAAAACAGTTACGTATCTTCACAGAATCACAGAATATCAGGGATTGGAGGAGACCTTGAAAGATCATCTAGTCCAATCCCCCTGCCGGAGCAGGAACACCTAGATTAGGTCACACAGGAACACGTCCAGCTGGGTTTTGAATGTCTCCAGAGAAGGAGACTCCACAAGCTCTCTGGGCAGACTGTTCCAGTGTTCTGTCACCCTCACCATGAGGAAGTTTTTCCTCATATTCCTATGTTCCAGCTTGCACCCATTGCCTCTTGTCCTATCGTTGGCTGTCACTGAGAAGAGCCTGGCTCCATCCTCCTGACACTCACCCTTTACATATTTATAAATGTTAATGAGGTCACCCCTCAGTCTCCCCCCCATGCAAGATGCAATCTTGCATTCCATTGTAGTTCCTTTAAATTATCCTTTACTGGTATCACAGAAGTGATGGCATCAGCCTTAAAAAGGAGGCAGTATCATTCCAGTAACAGAATGAAACTAGAGGGGAGTCCATTTTTAGTTTTAGGTGACACAAGAAGGTGTAGAAATGTACAAAATTGTGATTTGTAAACTGGTGAAGTTAGCTACATCCTCTAGGAGAAAACTTGATATGATTGTAAAATTTTTAGACTTTTCTATGTGTTTGCTGGTGTCCATGTAGCTCTGAATACATAAATGTGGGTTGGTGCACATGTTGTAAAATTCAGTAATTGAAAGGAAAATGAATCTGTGGAAACATGAGGCTGGAAAATAATTAGACTGCATTAGCTACCATTTTCTTCTGCTTTGCAGAAGCTCTCCTGAAATTAATTTTCAGTGAATATTTGTATTCCTCCATTTTCATGCTTTTCTTTTCATCTTCCAGTATCTGAGGACTGCTGTCAAGCCACAATGGCACTGATTCAGTATTCACCCTTGATAAAACAACCCCCTTGTCAATATTGAATCTTTTAGCACTAGAATACAACAGACCAGCTGAAGTTATAGACAGCATATGCAAAGTATATGATTATAATTTTCCATTGAGTTATGAAATATCATTAGTAGCCATCAGAGCCTGAACAATTTAAAACCAGTTTCTATTTCAAGTTAAAATGAAACAGTTGTCCATTGCACAAATATCCTATTGTTTTCTCGGCTATGTACAATCCTGAAAGTTCATTCTGTCCTTGGGATTGGGTCTGACTTGAAGAATATCTGATGTAAATCATTGCCTAAGTTATTTACCAGGATATTGGGCCTGTCTTCAGCCAATTGGTAGAAAGTGCTACCTCCTCCTCCCTATTTCAAAATTCAGTTATATTTAATCCTGCTGCTGCAATAATGAAGGATCCTATCATGCTTTGACATGTATAAATACTTGCACTCAATCTGTTACATAGAACAACTCCATTAGCAGTCTCTGAAGGAAAGTCTTCCCAAGAGGGATATGGAGGATGGATCAATCTCTTAATTTCTGTTGTGAGGGTATTAATGTATGACAGTCAGTGTCACATGGACAGAAAAAGGACTGTGATGGAGCATGTTGCAGTCATTCTCTTATAAGTTGGGTGTGCTGTCACCCTTTTACGTAGCATAAGTAAGTTCCTTCCTTTTGGACTATGGAAGAATACACTAGAAAACCAAGTGCTTTTTAAAAACCTTCTTTTCTCCCTCCCTTTCCCTCCTGCCCTTCTCTTTTCCTTTTCCCCCTCTCTCCTGCTCCCAATTTCCCCAGCAATATTTCCTGGTCTGGTCGTGAGCTAAATCTTATTGAAGCATCAATAAGTAGAGTTAACGGTTGATTGCACAGCTGGTGTGCTGTGACTACAGCTTATTAGGCCCACCCTGTTTCTCTCGCTGCTTTCCTTCCTCTGCAGGCTGTCTTTATGGGTATATTGGCTCTTCTCTTATGCTTCAGTGCAGTCATCTTATAGTAGGTGAGTGTTTAAGTTATAATGTGCACAGCAGCCGGCATTGGGGAACCCCAGGTGTTGGCTCCACAGGTTATATTAGCAGTCATTATAATTCCTATTGAGTTTCCTTCACTGCTGTGGAACTACTAGCAGGAGAACAGGAGCTACCTCTGGGTTTTAACACATGGTGTGTTTGTGTATTTGAGGATTTTCATCACAAATCACAGCCTCAGGTTTTGCAGGTCTGAAAATCAACTTCTGGGGTAACTTTTTCTCCTCTAGTTCTCCAAACATGTGGCAGGAGAGGAATTTTAATTCTATTAAGGATATAAAGGATAAATCTGTTTCAATGTTTCTATGACCCAGTGTTCCCCACAGGTTCTTCCCTGGGGATGTGCTTTCTAACCTGTTAAGTGACCCAGGGGAATGTTGCTTACATAGTTGCATTGATTTGTGTTTGCTATTAACATAATTTTTTGTTGATATTCTTGTTCACTGTCTTTGAACTATGCTCAATTCTTCTTTCTTTGTTCAAATGCACACAGTTCAAGACTCGATTTATAGGAGCTCTCAGAATTATAATTTAGTAGAAAATGTATTGTGGCTTTAGAAAATACAAATACATTCCTGATACAGGTTTTAAGTAGACCTGTTGTAAGTATGAAATAAAAATCTATAGTAAGATTTTCTACTGTCATATGTCTATCAAAAAGTTCTTCTTTGTGTAATGCTTCATAGAAAAGTTGCTTCTATTTAGAACATTGAGTTTGATCGTGGCTTTGATCTACAGCTTTGATCTTGAAAGAAGGATGTTGTGGCAGTAAAACAAAAAGGGTAGGAGAAAGGTTTTTTCTTTTTTTTTAAGTGATAAAGTTAAAGGGGTACTGTCAAGATTTAATATTCACTAATTGGACCTACCTTTATTTTCTTAAGTCTGTTTGCAGCATCCATCTAATTGTATACATGGGAGAGTTTGCTCAAACACATACTTTAATGAGCCTTATCTTTACCAAAAGTGCAGATTTTCTTTTGAAGCTTTCAGGGAATTGTCATATATAGCACAGAGTATAAATTATTTTAAAAATAGCATTGTTTTAACTATATCAGGTGTGTGCAGTCTGTCCTTTATTGTCTCTCATTTTAAATGCTAAACACAAAGCACGTAACAAATTCCTAGCCTAAGAATTCCTAGTGTCCAGACCATGCATGGCTGACATTAGTTTGAATATCCTCTTCAAAGGGTGCAGAAACATCTGTTGAAGTCCCATGCCTAAATTTAATGACCTGCTTGCAGTCTCCTGTTGAATAAAGCATTTGACTGAGTCCTTAGCAAAGGGCTTGCTGTGCTGTCATATGAATAAAAAGCTGGTTTGGTTCTCGCTTTTAAGATGCATTTCAGCCCCTACAAGGTTGGATTCTTTAGATATCAAGCAAGTACTGAGGGAAATCTTAATGGTGATGGTACTTTTTCCCTCGACCTAGACCCCATTAGGCCATTTCTCTCCTGGAAAGATCTGTGACACCGGGTCTGTATAGGAAATTTAAGACGAAGGCGCGCCTTTCATAGTAAGGGACTTAATGGGAGTGCGTGTCTTCAAAAATTAGGCGATGAGCCCGTTAGGGGCGCGCACGCAGAGGTGCGGTAGGGCCGTCCCTTCGGATAAGGGGTGGGTGGTTTCCGAGGCTGGGTTCCGCTCCGTTCCGCGTCCGCCGCTGGGGCTGCCCGGAGGGGGTCCCCGCTGTCGGTCCTTACTCTTGTCGCGGATCTCCGGCCGTGCCGTACCGGGGGAGGCGCGGACACCCCGGCGGGGCCGCCCCGGAGCCGGCCGGTCCTGACGTCTTGACGGCAGGCTCCTCCTCTCCGCGGGTCTGCCGGGGGCCGGAACGCGGGGCGGGGGACCCCGCGGAGGTGTTTCATTTCCTACCCGGTGCTGCGATGCGTCGCCACCGAGGCCGGGAACGGCGGGATGGGATGGACGGGGCGGGTGCGGCTCCGGCTCCGGGGGGTGGTGTCGGCGGCGGCGGCCGGACCGACCGACCGACCGACCAAGCGGGCGGGCTCTCCGCAGCGCGTCCCGTTCTGTCCCAGATCCGCACCCCCTCCCCCGGGGAGCAGAGCGGAGGGCAGCGGGGACGCTCCGCGGGATCGTCTGCCTCACCGTGCGCGCTTTCTTCCCCCGTGTAGCCTTTGCTGGAGGAGGGTGAGACGTGGAAGGAGTGTCAGCTCGTCCAGCAAGTGAGCGGCGAGGTGAGGAGAAAACCTTTGGCAGCTGTAACATTGCCCCCTCCCCGCTTCTTTCCCTAGCAAATCTGCTCCTTGAGCTCCCCACCTGACACCTCCTCCCCATGCCCGCCATGCTTTTGCTCTAAAAAATAAAATAATTACTTTAGTATTAGGAATAAAAATACTTCGGGGGGTGGGAACCCCCAAGTGTTATTACTTTATTAAATAATAACAACCCACCATCTAAATTTGGCATTGGTAGTCTGGAACAACATTCGAGTGGGTGGTTGGAAATAAATTTCTTACTTGAAATAGGTCTAAGGGATAAAGCACAGAGATTTTCCCCAGGATTTTAGCACGCTGTGGTGATAACTTTCCACTTGGCAACCTAGTCTGACATCAAATACGTTCTTTGTGCAAAACCCCCTTAAACTGAAAGCTCTAAGATGAAGACCACCACCTCACACTATGACCATGCAAAAGTAACTAACCAGATCGCCTAAGACCACGTTGTTCTAGATGAGAAAAGCGCTTTACCCCTTTCCAGTGAAGCAATGGAAAAAATTGTCTTGAGTGTGTTTATAGCTTCTTACTAATGGTGAATAGCTACACTCAGGTCACATCTTCTTCCTAAAAAAGCACTATGGTTTTGAACTCCAGGTCACAAAATGGATTCGGACAAACCAGAGGATCAGAAAAAGCAGCAAAAAGAAAAGAAAGCAGGATGAAGTCATTTTCCAAAAGGTAAGGGTTCATGATGTGTGTTTGTGTAATGGGACAAAGGGCAGCACAGCCAAAATGCTTTTCAATGACACCATCTTAAACTTTATAGAAACCATCTTTAGCTTCTACGTCAAGGTGATAGTAAAAGGGTGTTACTGATAAAGTTTCATTGTCACAATGTAATCACGATGGAAAGAAATTATTCATCTTTTCAGATGTGTGAAGTTTAGGCGACACATTTTCCCTATATTTATATTTAACTGGAACATTCTGAGGAAGAGCAAGCTTTCATCAGAGAAATTAATAGCACATGAGAGTTTTTGACAGGACCGCTATTTGCAAGTTTTCAGATACTGATAGTTGAGAAACAGTTTTCATGGTGGATATTGGGACAGTAATAGATGAGATACATTGAAACAGATGTTCTGACTATGCGGGTAGTTCTCCATTCACAGGGTGAGTCTGAAAATTATCTATTTGCAATATAGATTTCAACTAATGAAAATGTTTCTCAATGGTTATTTTTAAGAGTACTACAGAGGATTCTTAAAACTGAATACAAGCTGATTAAGCTGTTTTTTAAACTGTGACTTTTGATTTAGCTGTTGTGAAATATTTATTCTATAATGTTGAGTTCAGCATGTAAATCACAATACAGAGAGGTAAGTAATCAGCTGACACTTTTACTAAATAGGTGTTTTTTGTCTACTGAAGAAAAAAATCTGAATAAGGATGCATTTCCAAGTGCATTGTTAGAACCATGGCTTTTTTGCCTGCTTTGGTTCTACAAACATTATTTATAATTGTTTTTCAAATCCTTATTACCTTTAAAGGATTAAAATAGCAGTGTGTTGTTTTGCTGTTTCGACAGTGCTTCTAGAATGCATGATGAATCATTGCTGTTTCTGTAGCCAAATTCTTGCTGATAGCATGGCTGCCAACTCCTGGGATGTGTTACCTTAGTATGGGCATTGCAGTATATGACGAATGTCTACAAAGTGCATTGTTGTGTGCGGGTGATTTACCAGCTCCGTGGTGAGTTAAAAAACCACCAAATAGAACCCTTTAATTCACTACGATTTTATTTTACAGCTGGACTACATCGTTTAGGAAAGATGTTCTGTGCTGTTGTACTTAGAAAGACGTAATCTAAACAGAGATAGCACAGACTGTTGCACCAGATATTTCCGTTTCTGTTTTTATTTCTGTATGTGAATGTTTGTTTGTATGTACACGTGGCTTTTGTATTTACAATCGTTCTGTGTTAAGATGAAGAACTTCTTAACATATCGTTGGGTGAATTTGTGATGGTACAAACAGCCCTACTAGAAGCTTCAGTCTGCATACCTTACGAAGTAATTCTTGAATGGTACACGGTAGGTCCCCCTGCTACATTTTAACAGGAGGCTTAAAGGTACCTTGTGCTCTTAACAGCCCTCCTTATTGCTTTTTATAGGAGAATGCTTCCTCAATGCAAAACTCCTTTGTACTGATAAAATTCCATTTCTGTTGGAGTGCTTGTTCTCCTCCTACTGCTCCAGGGTCTGTGAGAGAGGGCTTCAAGCATGTAGGCTTGTTGTGTTGGAAACGCAAAACCTAATGTGCGAAACTAAGATATACTCACAGTTAGTTTAAATGATTTGGTTAGTTTCAATGGTTTGTTTAAATTATTGAGTAAGGTCTGTGAGCAGAAACGTGAATTAAAACTGAAGGCAAGTGAACACATTGCTTTCTAATAGCCATAAATATTAGTAATTCTTGGAGATTCGGTGCAGATTCGCAGCGCTGCATTGACAGGGTACTTAATTCATGGGAAGGAAAAGGCATAACAATTACCTTACATTTGGTAGAGAAACCATTGACTAGGCACCAAGGGAGGGATTCTTCCTGTTCCTTAGAAGTTTGGTCATTGCAGTGGTGACTTTTCCAATAGAGTTAGAGACGAGAGATGAGAAATAGGGCAAGGGACCTTCCTGGTGCTGGCAGAGCTTCATTGTATTGTTTAGTGACAGAGTTGGTTCCATCTAGGTTTCCAACGTGGATTTACCAGTCGGCGTGGTGCCCAGTCATTCTGGATGGTAACCTCTGTTCCATTAGAATTCTTGATTTTTAGCTATATTCGCATTGGCTTGCAGGAGAAATTGCATCATACAGCAGTTTAAGTACTTCTTTGGGGGAAAACAAGAGAACAGGAAAGAAAAAAACACATAATGGAAAAATAAGGCACCCATGAAGAAAGTAGCAGAGGTAGGAATAAAACCATTGCACGAGAAGAGGGAGGTGAGAAGCAGAGTAATAAGTCAGAGAGCTGGTACTAGCTCTTATCACAAATGTAAAATAAGGATACTGATGTATTTTGCTACATGTAGAAAACTGGGCTTTGTGTTGATCTTTCTAATCCCTTCAAAACAAGCATTAACTTATTAAATGTAGCTTCTAAACTTTCATGTGCATGTGCTGTCCGATTTTCCTCTGTCGTTTTTTTTTTTTTTTTCTTTGTGATAGGAAGTCCTATTTGTAATACCAGATGGATGACTTTGGTATACTGAGACACCGCCAAATCAAAGCAACTGCTTCTGCATCCGAGTACAAAATCTAGGACAGAGAGATAACTCTGTATGGAATAAGTGAAGCAGAATTGTGGAGGAAAGGTTGCTGACAACTGCCGGGGAATTGCTTCTTGAAAAAGTTGCCTTCTAAACAGTTAAGTTTATAGGAGATGACTTTATATATGCATTTATATATTTAAAGAACATATGAAGATACCATCTGCTGGATAAGAACTCTATAACTGGTAGTGTTAACTGCACGTAAGGGGCATGTGATCCAGTGAGGAAGCTCATGTAGAAAGGTGCGGTGCCGCTCTCCAGTGTGGACCCACACATGATGGATTACAGCAGTGTAACAAATTCCATAGGTGACAAAGATTTTTCTGGTCAGGTAACTAGAGAGTTCTTGTTCTTTTGTTCTCTCTGGGTTTTCTTTTTTTTGCTGGGTTGGTTTGTTTGTTTGTTTGTTTTTTCTCTGAGCTTTATTTTTCCTTTCAAAACATTTTGCTGCTCTGCTTCTGAAGTGTTTTTTTCATAGCAGCTTTTAGTACAATCTTTCCTGTTTCTTGTGCACACCTCTTTTCTTTCTATATTCTCCTTTTTCTCCTTTGGTCACCTTCAGTACTATTCATTACTTTCTATTTACTTTCAGTTACTTGTTATGTTTAGTAAGTTATCTTTTTCTCACCTCGTTTTCTGTTCATAGTACTCTGTAGGTACTCATAATGTGTGCGGGCACATACACAAGTTTAAATCCACTCACCCCTTGCATTTCTGCTTTTGTCATCCTTCCTATTCCCATACGTTCTTTACTCAGTTCACAGAATCACAGAATATCAGGGATTGGAGGGGACCTTGAAAGATCATCTAGTCCAATCCCCCTGCCGGAGCAGGAACACCTAGATCAGGTCACACAGGAACGTGTCCAGGTGGGATTTGAATGTCTCCAGAGAAGGAGACTCCACATCCTCTCTGGGCAACCCGTTCCAATGTTCCGTCACCCTCACTGTGAAGAAGTTTTTCCTTATATTTAAGTGGAACGTCCTATGTTCCAGCTTGCACCCATTGCCCCTTGTCCTATCATTGCTTGTCACTGAGAAGAGTCTGGCTCCATCCTCCTGACACTCATCTTTTACATATTTATACACACTAGTGAGGTCACCCCTCAGTCTCCTCTTCTCCAACCTAAAGAGACCCAGCTCCCTCAGCCTTTCCTCCTCTGGGAGATGCTCCACTCCCTTCATCATCTTTGTAGCTCTGCCCTGGACTCTCTCCAGCAGTTCCCTGTCCTTCTTGAACTGAGGTGCACAGAACTGAACACAATATTCCAGATGGGGTCTCACCAGGGCAGAGCAGAGGGGCAGGAGAACCTCTCTTGACCTACTGACCACCCCTCTTCTCGTACACCCGAGGGTGCCATTGGCCTTCTTGGCCACAAGGGCACATTGGTGGCTCATGGTCATCCTGCTGTCCACCAGGACCCCCAGGTCCCTTTCCCCTATGCTGCTCTCCAACAG
>VXBJ01000762.1:105807-169400 GCA_013400055.1 Nycticryphes semicollaris | reverse complement strand
CCAAAAACCAATAAAACGCCAAACCATAATATAAAAATATATGTATATACAAACACACATATGTAAATTTGAGCAGAAATTTTGGTTTAGCCATACTAATACCTTTTTTAAAAATAGTTCAGTATCAGCTGAATATTATTTGTAATAGTGTTGTGCCAGGATCTTCGTTTCCTTTTCAATAGCACCAATCTCTTTAGAGCAAGGAGGAGGTTTTGCAAAGTGTATTTCACATTGATTCTCCCGTGTGGACATTACGTTGTCAAAGGGTGAATGTTTCTATTAGTTCGTGTTCAGGCCACGTTTTTAGATCAATGAAGGAACTTGTCACTACACATATGATGATGCACCCGCTGCCTTTCAGACTCTTAGATGACCATTTCTATGCTGGGAGAACTCAGACTAGCATGATCATATGTTGGAATAGTTCAAAGTTTACGAATAACTATGTCACTGTTAATTATAGCTGTCCTTCCTGTGCACTGAAAGATTAAGGTCACTTTAATGTAAAACACAAGTTTGTGCAGGAAAGAAAAAGGCAATTTTAGTGGAAAGGTTTTTTCTTTCTGATTTGTATGAATAATTAGTTCTATCCCTGGGATGGAGCATTGCTTGGCAATGAGTCTCACTGGAGGCATTTTAATGAGAGGATGTTTGTGCGTGTTATCATATGATACTAACAAGATTAATTATATTACTAGGTTCTATTAATGCCAATAGTTTTTCAGTGTGCTGTTGTTTCTGGTTATAAATCCCTATCTATGATGGCTGAAACGTGCTCCTTTGTACCTTTTCTTAAAAATACCTTTTGTGTTTAATAAAATAGGAAATGGAAAATGTGAGAACAGTTTTGTTCTTTCTAAATGATAGAAAAACAAAAAGTATTTGATAGTTTTTAATAATTCTTAAATGTCTGTCCCACCAGTGTTTATGCAGTGAATTCTGAGCTTATGGAAAAGCAGCTTAGGCAATTATGTTGTTCTGTATGTGCCTTTCTCCCTTTTCTGCCTTTAATTTAGTCATCCATTGGGCATTTTCAATGAAAATTGTTAGTGCTCTAAATCTGCCATGTTCCTGTGGGGAAAGCCCACATCAAGGCAAGGCCGAAGTGTGAGCTCCATCATTTCTGGGAATCCTAACAGATGCATGAGGAGGAAGATGTTATGACTGTCTCAACCACAGGAAACATTTTTGTTGACACTTTGAGACAGTTCCGACATGATACATAAGTTTCTAAGAAACGGGATTTCATTACAGAAATTCAATGTTTTGGTTTTATAAACTATATCCTAAATACGTATTCAGGTTGCATGCTCCAAATGTGGTGAACACCCATGTATTGAATTCGCCTTACAGTTGCTTTTTTTTTTCGCTCCTGAACACAAATACCTGAGAAAAAAGGCACTTAGGACTTAGCCTGGAAGACTGCTGAGTGTCTTGCTTATATACTCTCATCTGTATTGCAAAAGGAAATGAAATCAAGGTAGAGAGTATTACATGTTTCCATGCTCAAAATCCTGTTTATTTCAAAGAAAAGATGACCAGCTCAGTGCCAGTTCTGCAGTAACTATGGTTGTCTCGTTTATGTTTAAATTTGAAAGATTTCTTTGGGTTTTGGCTGTAGTTCCAGCAAATTCATTGAAGCTGCTCATATGTTTAAATGCTTTGCTTAACCAGGCCATAGTCATTCATCCTCAAGATCTTCTTTCCAAGTGACCACTTTTCTGACTGAAGAAGAGACTTGACTTCTTCTGATTGCCCAAAGTTCTTTTTACTGGGCTTCTTACTTCTTTAAAAAAATATATCTTACAGTATAGTTTAAACCAGGAGGAGGAAGATAATATTTGAGGGAGGATAATTGTAGAATTAATTTACCTTAGGCTCAGTATCCTTCTGTGTTCTGCAGTTTCCCCTCCCCTCTTTAGCTTTTTAAAGTAAAAGTATAAAGTAGGTGCCCTTTGACCATATGCCAGTTACTAGAGTGGGAAACCCACAAGATGGAATTCTAAGTTTATCCTGCAAATTTACATTCACCATGGCTTGATAAAAATGGCCTTTTTTTNGGCTACAGGGGTAACCTCTTAATATAAGCCTCTTAGGTTTTCAAATGCTTATTAAGAAATAGAAGGAAGCAATAATTTTTTTTTTTATTTTGCCTTTTGTGGAGCACAAATAACACAGGCATTCGTATTTAGGAGAAGTGGTTGCTTGAACAGGCTAGAAAGCCAGGGACAAGTGATTTCAGTTTATCTGATTTCATAAATGCAGATATGTAAACAGAATGTGCATTTAATACTTTTTCCAGTCCAAGTAATTAATGTACCATACTTTTGTTTTTATACAACCTCTTATTTTTTAACATCTGTTATATTTTTATCAGATTATCTTACGGTTTGTCAGGGACACAGGGACTTTTTCTCAAAACAAGCCATTTTGTACTTCCAGGGTATATTTCCTATCTTGCACTTGTTTTTAATTAGTTGAAGCCTACGAATGTCCTGTATAGGAATTTGTTTGAAGTGTTTTTAAAAAGGGAGGTTGTGTAATACCAGTGACCTAGATGCTGTTTAGACATGAAGTATTTTTATTTGTTTTCTCTTGTATGGAGCATTGAGACAGGAAGCATTCTTAGAATTATTTTTAGATTTTTAAAAGTTAACCTTGATTTCCTCATGTAACAGTAATCCCTTGGCAAGGCCTGAAAGCAATATTGTTTACCCTTCCATGGTGCCATATGCTTGCAATTTTTTGCTTTATTTTGGGCGTCTGTGGTTTTTTTTTAAAGAAAGTACTCAGAAGCTTCCATTTATATTGGATTGTCATACTTGAACTGGTTGGGTATAGAAGGAAGTGCTCCCATATGTATCCATGATTCTTCTCATTGTGCGTCTAAATCAAACACAGTAACTGATTTGATTTTTTTGCAGTCTAGCGAGATGATCACACCTAAAAGATCACTTTCTTGCTCCATAATTGTGTTGTCTTTATGACATCACATTTGTTGTGACAGAAAGATGGCTGGGCAATTAGGAATCGGGAGTTCTGGTTTCCTTCTTAGCTTGTATCTGCTGAGCGTTCAGCTGAGCAGTGAGCTGTAGGTCCCAATGCATCCTTGTACCTAGGTCATAGCGCTGCTGCTTCAGCAGATGTGTCCTTCTCTTTCAACTAAACAGAAATTGAGTGCATCATTGTGTTTCTGTAACCCCTACTGTTGCTTCTCATTCCATTTACAGCATTAAAAGCTGGAAAACTTTTACAGAGATACTGTCTTAAACGTGCATGGGCTGCAGAATTACTGCAACTTACTGCCCTTTCTCTACCCCACAAATGAGCTGTGCTATGCAGAGGGTGTAGGTGGTTTCAGGTTCTGCATCTCTGCAATCTGAAAATATGCTTATCTAAGTGTTCTGATATTTGTCATGCCAAGCTAATATTTGTAAAACGTACTGAGACTGGCATATGTAGTGGCACTTAGAGTTCGGGGAGTTCCTGTTTTGTTGTTGCTGGTGTCAGAGCAATGACTGATGGTTTCAAGTAAGGGAACTGAATGTTAATTGTTTTTCATGCTAGGCTTTTCAGTATCTTAACCACATTCGTCTTGCAATACAACTTGATGTTTCCAAATTGTATGCTAGCTAGTGTGTGATTATTCCTTTCAGCAATAAATAGCTAGTGTTTTTCAGCTTATCTCTTCCTGAATCATCTTCCTCTGGATGTTTCTATTACCCTCAAACCTCAGAACATGCCAAATGATTATAATATTGTAAAAATGACTTTTCATGACAGAATAAATATCCCTTGTGACTCAACAAATCTGCTATGAAAAAGGTATTTTTTTGAAGACTCCCATGTGTGTTTTACTTGGTCATAACATTGAGAGTATCTGTTAAAGTTTATGAAAACCTGATTATGGACACAGAACATTAATACTGGATTACTTACCTACAGATTTAAAAAAAAAAACAAACAACAAACCACCATAAAATAGCTCAATATTAATTACACAGAGGAAAAGCTGGAAAATTGGATCAATATACTATCACTTTCATTATTATGTTTCTAATTACATTTACAATTTTTATAGATGTGTAAGTCACAAAACGAGAAGTGAGAAAGCCATGAAGCATTATCAACACAAATAGTACCCTTGAGATTTTATAATACTCATTGTTACTCACATGTTGGCTGAGGAGATCTAGGTAGGAATAGGAAACAAATTGCAGAATGCAAGTTAAAGCTCAAGGTTTTTTCCTTGTGGTCCCCCTCCTCTGCCAGTACCTGCATTTTGCAGAGGGGAGTTTTCTTTTCCTCTGTGGGAATACAACAAATAGCACCAGGCTTGTAGAACACTGTAAAACTGGACATAGGAGTACAGTTGCTGTAAGTTAATGGGAAGGAGAATTTGGCTACTTAATTATATTATGTTTGCTTTTGATGTTAGGAGATGGAGGATGGGAAGGAACAAATAAATATATGGAGGGTATGTCAAGTTAAAGATGCTCTTACAAGGATAGCTTTCATATTCTGGAAGCTACCGTATAGTGCAATTGGCTTTTTTTCTAGTTTATTGAATTTATTGCCATCTTGGCTTACTTAAGAGTTGACTGGGTCAGTGTTCTGCAATGCAAACTCTTTCCAAAGTACTGGCAAAGATTTAACAGTAAATCTAGCTGAGTTCCCCTGAGGGTTTGATATGAAATTCTGACTTTCATATTAAATTAGACATGATTACAAAACAAGAATTATTTGAAGGTTTTATGAACCATGTGACTGACAGGACAGGCAACCGGGATGCAAACTCTTTTCATGTATGTTTTCTTTGTTGGGTCAAAAATATATTCAGGATAAAAACATTCTTATATATGGGACTTGAAGAGATATAGATAAAAAGATTAGGATTTTTAGAAGATTTTTAGATTTTTAAATCTTAAAACCCCTCAAACTTCTTTGTTCAAGTTTCGTTGGAGGATTTCCCTTTCCCTCAACCCTCTACCCCCCCTGCCAAAAAAAAGAAAAAAAAAAAGAAAAAAGAAAAAGGCTAAAAGGGGACACCTGAAGCTTCATGCAACTATCCTATGTATTTTAAATCAGACAATATTTTGGGCTTGTTTGGTGGGTTTTTTTTCTGTTTAGACTTCAGTTTTATTTCTGAAATACACTGTGATGTGACAGTGGCCAAATGGACTTCCCATTTGTTTCCTTGGCCTGCTTTTATATCTATATTGAATGATGCAGCTATTCCTGCCAGTATTTCAGGTTACGTTATGAATGTGGATCATGAAATAAATGTTGTCCCATACCCCTTCAGGCAGAAATTTCTATTAAACTTTGAAATACCTCATCACCACACCACAATTGTGTTTTTTTCAACTCAAAATATGCTATGCTTTGGAAATAACTGTATATTTGACAAGTTTAGATTGATGTGTGATTAGAGAAAAAAATGTTAAAAATTCTGGCAGTCAGTCACCTGTTTATGCTTGAGTCTTCTTTGTGGTTTCTGCTGGATTAGTTCTTTGCTGGTGCCAAGGTTAGCGGCACTGGGTGCTCAGAAGGAAAGGAGCTAACAATCGTTAAGTCAGCCTTTCCACCCTGCCCATGGCCCTTTTATTTTCATTTCCTGTCTTGCATCATATCCCATCGGCCTACACTTTCACATGTTTTCATACCATGTTCCCTCCCTGATTTTCCTTATTACTTTGTAGGGAAGACTTGAATTTCAGCAACCTCTTTATTTCCTCCAATTGCAAAAATGGCTATCATGAGAGCGAAAATCCATTTCTAACCAGATAATGTTTGTAGATACACTATTGTAACAAATACCTATTCTTTACCTGATTTAAACCTCTTTTAAAGTAAATTTTTTTCTGATTTGCCTATAAAAAAAGAGGGAAAAGATAAAAGGTTAATGTCTGCTTGTTTTGTTCTTTTTAATTGAATCAACGGAAAGCAAATAGTTCTTCCTATGTGAAGTAACTCTGTGCTGTTACCGATAGAATTATCCTTCTTGCTTTTCTTTTTGTACTGTTACTCATCTGTTCTTGTGGAAGATACTGTTGCCCTGCAATATAAACTGCAGAGAACTGTTTCTTCATAAATGTGCCTGTGTTAATTTTATGAAGGATTTTAGGCATTTCTGGATGCACAGAAAATGCCAAAACATAAATACTGAAATCGTGTTAAGAATATGATGGTTTCATTTTAGCTCAAGCACAAATGACACTTCCATGAAGCTACCTTCACTTAATCTGCAAGAAAAACAGGATCATAATTTGGAAGTGGGGGTTACATGTGGCCAAAAAACCAGTATGTACTTCAGCTCTATCCAATAGCTCTCGCAGTCATCTTAGATTCTACAGGAAAGTGTAGTCATGTTCTGAGGTCTAGTGCATTAGAAGTAGGCCTTTCTGTTAAAAGGATGTTTGAGAATAGAGGGTTTTTTTTACCCAAATGGCAATATGACGACTCTTAAACATTTATTCAGATTAAATGTTTTTACAGCATGCTGCCAGTTTTGATAACTTGACTGGGTTTCTGTGTAGAACAGTACCAATGTACAGCCTTTTGTTTCTTATGTAAGTGTGGACAAGATTGGCAATACCTAAAAATTAACTGTATCTAAAGGCTCCTGCATGTATTGGGTGTGGTAAGACATTCCTTATTCCTTCTCAGTAGGAATGGTGCCTACAAGAGTTAACAAGAGAGGTGGTATTGCTTAAAATAATTTTTTGATTGTTTCAGCAAAAGCCAAGGATAGGGAAGATTTAGAGATACATATCAATATCTGAGGGTCTGAGTTGATGCTAATTCTCTCAGCCTTGTATATTTTGCAGACTTGAAAGGCATTCCCCCAGAAGGAAAAAAAAAACGACAACCAAACCAACCAAGTTTTCCACCATTTACTCAGTTTTTTTTTTTTAGTTACTTCATTTTTTAAATGCGTAGGATTCATTCTGGTAATCTGCAGTCCATACGGGGGAGAGAAGTTATGTTTGAGCTGAGCAAGATACAAGGACGAAATAGGTTGTGCATGAGCCCTTCACTGCGAATGCTAAGTCAAATAGCTCTTTTAAAATTGAAACTGTTTCTAGGTCAATTGACGTGGTAAACTGGGGGAGGACAAGAGGCAGCTGGTTGCCATTCAGTAGGGGCTCCTGAGCTTAAAGTATGTGTAAGAAAGTATCCACTAAGAAGCAGTGAATGAATATTTACAGTCACACCATAAGTAATTGGGGGAGGACCGAGAGAAATGCCTGGTTATTATCTCAAGGAGGAGAAAGAAATGGTTTAAGTAAAGCCAGGGTGGGAGAGGAACATGAGTTTCGATGGGATCCACGTTGTAAGTTTCCAGGGAAGGCATACCTGACCTTGCTACAAAGGTCCCTAGATGGGAATATCCACCTCCCTGTGGGTGTTGAGGGTGCACAGCAATTCTCAACCTTCACGGCCTCCCGGCTAGGTCACTATTAGGAAATTTTGGCATACAATGTTTTGAGTGTTGTATTCTTTCTAATGTCTTGCATAGTATACAGAAGCCAAGTGTTACAATCTTCTTTGACTATACTGCTTGAAGATTTGATAACAGGGGAATGCTTTGGACGTCTGTAAGAAAACCTCTGTGTTTGCTTGTCGGAACAGTGTGGAAAGCTCCTGAATTGCAGGAGAGTGGAGCTTGATGGGGAAAAGGTACCTTAAAGCTGTCAGCAAGAAGCAGAATCTGTACACAATGGGGTCTCTGATAAAGTGTTTTTGGATTAACTAAAAGTGGGATAAATTAAAAGAAAAAAAGCAAACTGGTTAAACTGGGAGTTCCTGTTAGTAACATCATAAAAGTATTATAAATAGAATTCACAGCAAACAGGATGTCTGGTCATAACTATGCCATTTCAGTTGCCTGGTATTTATGCAGTTGACCTTCTGTGCTGAGATCAGAGAGCAGTGAGGAGCCTCGTGACTGTGAATAAAAATCCTGTTTAATCTGATCACACCAATGTGGCAGCTCCTGGAAGGAGTGGGATAGCATTTAAGGGTAGCACCGAGAAATTAATTAGTACTTCTAGGGAACAGCACATACACAGCTCCTGTTCTGCGGGTGACACATCCTTTCTGAAAAGCTGTAATTGTGGCCAGTGGAACTACATATTTGCTTTTTAATAGTAGTGTTAAAATTCCTTTTTTGTTGTTTTGTTTTTCCTCTTCTCTGACATTAAATTTGGAAGTAGATTGTCGGGAGTTACAGAGACTTTATTCCAAGTTCCTGAACTTGTTGTACAAAAAGAATTAACAAACCAATCGTTTTGAAAGATGGGCCCGATCAAAAGGACATAGTGAGCACTCAGTGCATCATGGGAAGCATTTCCCATTGACCATTTAAAGTAGAACTACGGAGAAAATTCTTTCTTCAACCCAATAGACAAACAGACACGCCTGCAGCTTGAAGTCCGGACAAGACAGCACGAAGAACAATTTGTGTTCCCAGTCCCTGCCTGTTGTGTGATGGCAGATGAGGAGGGTTGGCTACTGCGAGCTGCAGTGTGCAGGGCTGTTCTTACAGCCATATGCAAATACAGGGGTTTTTTATATTCATATTGTTGTGAAATGTGGTCAGCTGTGCCAACAGCTCTTAGCTGAAATTAACCTTCTCTATTGTGTGATTTTTGTTGGTCTGAAAATTTCCATCTTTCAACTGAAAAGCAGACTGCCCTAAGTTTTAAGGACCAAATCCATGAATGTAACAATAGAGAAGGTAGAAAGTGTCTGAGATACTACTTTTAAGAGCTGATAGCAAATGTTGAAATTTGTTGAAAATAGTGATAGCATGGTTGCATGAAAAAAGAGGCTTAAGAATCAAAGAGGCTAAAAATAAGGCTATTGTTTTTCAGTGTTGGGAAGAAACAGGCTGTTTCAAAGCCAGCATATCTCAGTATATAAACATTTTTTCTTAATGCTCAACTGACTTCTTAGTAATCCATTTGGTATTTTTTTAAGAACTCCTGAAATGGTATTTAGTGTTTCTGAACGTGTATGCAGTTTGTGTGAATCAATGTGACAGATTTTTTTTCCCAGATAAATGTACCTTGGTAAAAAAAAATGAAATAATAATAGTATTCATAGAGGCTCGGAAATTTCCCCAAACTTGTGCTGTGGAGCTTTTGTATGGCAGTAGTAGATATGACATGTCTTGGAGAATGAACATGGTTGCTGCGAATCGGTCTTCTGGAGAAGAAATAAAAAAAAAAAAAAAAAGAAAAAAAACCAACTGCAGGGGGGGGGGGAAAGGAATTTTTGTTAATTTTTATTGATCTGGGTTTCAATTTTGTGATGATTCACTGAGATTAGTTAAGATGTACATATGGATCTTCACTTTGGTTTGCTGCCAAGTTCTTCAGTTTTGGTGGTGCCCTACTTTGGTACTGCCCTACTTCTGATTTTTCTTCTTCTTCCTTTTGAAGGACGATGTTGGCTCACAGCATCAGAAATTCTGTTGTGTAACAACATATATATTAATGGCATACTTGAAATAAAAGTTAGTTGAAATAGTTTTTCCTGGCTTATTTCTCAGTGTCTTTTTGCCAAGCCATTTGTTTACTGAACCTTTGAAAAGAGAGATATAATTTTCAATTAACTGAAGGAATGTACAACATTCAAATACCACACCCAGCCTGCTTAGAAGGACAATAATTTTTTTGTGCCTACATGCCCTTGAATAGTTAAGGGGCAGGTTTTGGGTTGATGTCAGTTTATAGTGGAAAAATACAAGTCTGAAGCTATTGCTTGAGAAGGCAAAATGTGTAGGTGAAAGCCAAACAGTGGAAGAACGTATGGCACAAGAAGTAGAGTTTTCTCAAAGAAATGTAACTATATTAGTGGAATAGGATTGACAAAGAGCTGTAGTCAAGTTTTGATTTTATCTCAGACTGGAGGAAGCTTTAAGATGTGTGTGTCTATATGATTTGACTTTCCTCCTTCTCCGCCAAAACCGAGATGGAATGCTGTCTTTTAAGTAATGGGATTGTCAATTTTTAATTGGTTTCATTATAACTTTTTTAGTTTAAAAGAAGTGATTTTTTAAAAAGGAAAATTTATAGTACTGATTTTTGACCTTGTTGGGAAAGTGTGATTAATCCCTTTTAAGCCCTTGCTTGGTCCTCTGCAATAACCATGTCTTCTCCTGTGACATCTGTGTTTCAGCGTAAATAGGCTTTGGTAAGACCACACACACATTTGGGTCTGTGACAGCAGAGGGTGTGGAGTTAATTCTGAAAAGGTGGGTTGGTCCACAGCAAATGTACACAACACCCACAGAAGGCTTCCTTCCTCCCCACCTGATGTCCTCGCCAGCTGTCCCTGCTCACTGCCTGTGGAGGTTCACATGGCTGAGCGTGGGCAGAGCTCCACTTACAACTTGACTACTCCTGCACAAAAGGTGTGCTAGGGGCATAGCAAACACTCTGCTCAGGAGAGTCGAGAGCCATCCTGGATCCAGCTCAGATGGATTGAAGGTTATCATCAAGTGCCAGCTCCTTAGGTGCATGAGGCTGTGCAGAGGGTGTGGGCAGGGTCTGCATTTCTCCCCACTGACTCTGAAGGCATCCAAGAGCCAGCTTGTTGTAAACTTCTTGCCTGATCCCTTCTGCTGTGAAGTAGTTCTCCAGAGGACACTCCGGCCAGTACCACACAAGCGTGGAGTATTTTGCAGATCCTCACTGTGACTAATGCTAAAAGGCTGAAGCTGGAAGCTTTTAATTTTTTTTTTTTTTTTTTGAGTCCCCATGTTACCACTTTATATGCTCTGAAAGGATCAGGTCAATAAACTGGATGTCTTCATGGAGGAAACGTTAAGACATATGAGAAAAAATGCCATGTGTACTCTTTCCTAGGTTCTGCCCCTAAACAGTCACTGTTTTCCCTTTCCCCTTCCTCTTTATCTCCTGAAAGACATGAAGCTGAAGCTTTTTATATACTGTGCATGTATTCATGGGACAATGAAGATATACAAATACTGCATTGTCAATCAGCAATACACATTACTGAAGGTAGGTTTTCATGCAATAGGTCATTAGCAGGCACTCCTCCATTGTGGATCAATAGCAACTTGGTTATATTTTAATGGGCCACTTGGCCCAATTTAAACTTCTTCTGCTTAAAGGTCAGAAGATATTTATTTTTTGTTTTCAAACTATGACCTTTATGAATAGAAGAAAAAGAGAGGGTAAATAAAATCATAAAACCTAATCTCATTCAAGATTCAACAAATCCTGTTTTTCTGAGTCATAAGCTCAATCTTTACTTTCCATTTTGTTTGTACCGGGGGTCTATATATGCAAGCACAAGGCAGAGGCTGTTGCATGCTATTCTGTGAAGCAGAGTGCATAAAAGAGTAAAAGCAGCATTTTTAGCCCAAACCTTATTTTGTCTTTTGTTGGTCAGTCAGATATTTTACTACTGGGCCAATCTAAAATGTGGGCAATATAGTTCCACAGCAATGTATTGTTTGTAGGCTTTCAGTCCTTAAGCAATCTCTCTGCAGGCATGTGATGTCTCTGTCCACAGTAGTCCCCATTTAGTATATCCCAGTAGAAGGACTGGCAGCTTTTCAAGTGGAGAGAAAGACAGAAGGATTGAAGAGCTCAAATTTAGCTGAAATTTGTTTTTACAAAAGTGATGTGCATACATTTGCAGTTCTTGGAATACAGCCACTGGATTAAAGTTTGCAAATCTGTTTAATTATTTTTTTGTGGTTTTAAGTTTACTTTTGAGTTTGGAGTTTAAATGTGAGGACTTGAGAAAAGCATGTCTGCCCTTCAGTTGTGATGGAGAAGTACTACCTGTTTTGAATGAAATGGGTACAAAACCATTAAGTGCCCTGTCACGTTTAGCTTCAGTGATTCCGTGCTTCATAATACATGTAATGAAGCTACTTTATGCAAGTTAGAATGCAGTATTCTGCGTCACACAAAGCCACCCATACTCTTGGAATAAATCTATACTAGTGTTAAGCAAATGTCGCTATGTACATTTTCTCCGTGAACTGGTATAGACTTCATGTAAAAGAGTGCAGTGGCACTATACTGGATGTACAATGTAGACAATGTAGAACGTGGTGCTCTGCATCAGCTGCAGAGAAGCTCAATGGTTTTGTGATTGCTTTAGTTCACCTACACAAGTGTTCATGCTGCCATATTTTGACAGTGGCATGACAATTTTCTGTTTTAAAAGGTCTTGGAAGAGTAATTTAAATGTCCATATATTTTGGCTATTGTTTTATTTTTTAATTCTCCCCCTTCTTGAAAATATGGAGAAACTCAGTTCCATAAATAGGAAAGTGACTGAGTTCCTCCAGTAATCCACCATAGGTTCAGGTTTTGTACCTTTCAAATTACAGTGGCTAGACAGAAGTGATGTAATAAATTATTCTGTGACCCATAGAGTATGTATAGATAGAATAGCTGCATACAGCAGTTCCTGGATCTTCCACAGTGCAGAAACACCACATCATTTAGCAATATTAGAAAGATTGGTTTAGAAAGATTAGTGTAGGATGACAGAGAGAGGGTAGTCTGTCCAGCCACACTATAATAGTACAGCTCTAGGAGTATGTATGCCTAGTGACTTGGATTGCTTTCCATACTTCTTTACAGATATAGTCAGTATTTTGCTTTCATAGAAAAAATATCTAGTGCTTTCAACCTGTAACAGTGGAGATTAAATGATAAGTTAACTGCAAAGGTTTAGGGTAACGTGTACTGGATCAGACATCTGTGTGCCAGATATGCATGCTTCTGGGAGAGTGTTTCTGCTCAGTGGTCTGCACAAGGTGCCCTTCTCTATTTAACCCAGCTTTCAATGGGTTACTATAAAAGATGATTACAGTTTAGACAATTTTTCCATCTCAACAATTCCTCCATCTCAATCTGCCTTTCCTGTTTTTAGCAAGTGTTCTGCTGATTGTTGCTGAGACAGTGGCTCTGAATTTTTCTGCTGTTGTGTTTGTTTTTCCATGGCGGTTGTTACCTACATTCAAAGAGCTTTCCTGGTTGTCCTGGGGGTTCCCATAGAATTTATGTTTTTCAGATTAAACACTGCAGTTCTATGTAAGCTCTAGAGAGACAGCTATGGAGCTCTCGTGTCCTTAGATGAATGATATAACTTCCTTAGTGAAATTGGCCACTCTGTGTAGAGTCCAATGAGGCTTCCTTTCCCCTAGTGGAGAAGTTGTGTGTATGACCTCACAGATGCCCTCTGCAATATCTCTGTTTACGGATGGTTCCTCGCTGGCTGTTAGCCAAAATATTTTTCTCAACTCTTACAGAATTAAATCAGATTCATCTGCAAGTACCTACTTCCCTTAAAACTGTAATGCACACTAGCATTAGTAACTTTTTTTTTTTTTTCTGAACAAGTAGAATCACATTTCTGTATTACCGTGAGGGGGGAGGCTTTAGGGCTTTATGTTGTTTTTTTGGTATTTGTTTTTACTCGCTATTAGAAAAGTTTGCATTAGTTCAGTAGTAGTACTCTTGTTCTGTTTGGTTTGCTCCAATTGTTGTCTTCTGAGCTACTGATTACCAACTGCCAAATAACTTTCCACATTCTGTATTCCTCCTTTTTAAGGGAGGGTGGCATTGCATGCACAACACAGGATGTCAAGCCACGATCTTACAGCTCCTGGACTTGCTGGTGCTGTGTTCAGCTTAGGCTGGTTTCTTCAGCCTTAAGATCCTTCGAGGTGCAGAACTGTGATTAGTTGGTAGTTCATGTCTCAGTTGACTTGAGAATTCACCCTAGCACCACACAGGTTTTTCTCTCCTTTCTGTTCAGGCACTGGCCTACTTCATGCTTCTCCAGCACTGCTACGAGAGAAAACGTTAGATCTGAAAATTTAGTCCTCCACTACTACATAGCTCTGAATGGCAACCACAATCTCACTTACATTTAGGGTTTTATCTCAATTACACAGGTCATTCTTTCTTCCCCTTTGCCCTTTTCCTTAATTGTTTCCTACAACGATATATTTGCTTCACGGACAGTCCCATCTGATTTCAGAGGAAAGGAAGAAAGCTGATCAGCTCCCAGGAAATTCCTTTGGTAATTGCAGTGGTTGACCTTGTGATATTATGGTATTAATAGTTGCTGTTCAGATTTTATTGATACTGTTTTTCACCTTCTAAAAGGATTGAAGATTATTTTAGTATTGTTTGCTCACATAAAGCTAATTTTAGTGTATATATATTTGTCCATGTTTTCTCTAGTAACCTGTCTTATTTAGATCAGGTATGACAGAAAGACATATGTTGATGACAACTAATCCAGTAAACACCAGCCAGATGGAGGAAGAAGGGTCAGTAAATAATCCCATTGAAAGAGATCTTGTGATTTTTTAGATGCAGGGAATGTCTCTGTAGAAAGCCCCTAGAAGTACCTGAATAAACGTCAGGTGAGTTTACAGTCAACCACAGGACAGACATCCAGTTACTGCATGTAAAGCTGTATAAGGGGAAAATACAATTTTATTTCTTGTGGTGGTCATGACTCGGTGCTCTTGTTTCACTGCAGAGTGTTTGATGAACAAGACTACCTGACCACATAATTTGCCTTTTGTACCCTCAAACAGGGTAACCTAATGTGATCAGGCAAAGCCATACAGGACAGGACAAATGCAAAGGTAGTGATTACATTCTGATGAGGCTCTATAGATTAATTTAGGATCTAGGGGCAACTGTTGAAATGTCTTGCAAGGGGATTGAAAGGAATGCAAAATCTGCAAGTAATATATTTCCTAGTTTTTATTTGTAAATGAAGCTTTTGAGAAAAGTCAGATCAGGTGGTGTGAGGGGGTGTTCTTTCAGCATTGTGAAAAACGGTATTTGAGACTGGGGTTTTGTCTTTTGTTTTCCCAAAAGATAAGTGATACTGCACAGGGATTCATTTCGACAGAATCAGTGTTGAGCTTCACCCAGGTTGTCCAGTCATTATAAAAGTTGTGCCAGCTCCAAAGCTGGACCAAGACTCCTGAGCCAATTTTGAAGCACGTGGCTAGGCCTCTCCCAGAGAGCACATGTGAATAATATTATTAGCTAGACATAAGTATTTTTCAGACTGTCTTACACACTAATTTAAAAAACAGGTGGAAACTCCTCCCAGCTTGTTTAGGTACATTAGTTTTTCTCATAGTCTAGTATTTCACAGTAGTCAATTAAATGTGCTGTGTGTGCATCCGTTAATTAAGATGAAATATACTTTGGTAACAAAAACCAAGCTATTTCTTTAATGCGCGTAAAAGTAACAGAAATAATTTAATTTTTAATTTATTCTTGATTAAGCTGGTTTGCTGCTGTGTAGCTAAAAATGCTGTGACAACTGTAGCTTGTTTTGCTCAATTTCTTCTTTGGGTAAACCCTGATCGGGGAGGATTTTTATTACTTTCATCTTACTGATTTTAACCAGTCCTCCATTTCCCTGCATACCTTTGGCATACTACAGAGAAGAGGAAGAGACAGAGGCAACCTAACATTCTTAGTGACTTTGGGCAAAACAAATGGTAGCCTATCATAGCAGGAACCTAGAAGTCTTACATCATCTGTGTGGATGGAGCAAGTGTGCCAGTCTCTCTTGTTCCCCCTGAAATGGCAGTGGCCTGTGAAGCAGGTTCTGTTTGATGTTGTGCACAACCTTAAAGCACAGGAAAACCTTCATTCTCATGGCTACTAATGGCATTAACTGTGTTCTAGGACTCTTAGTGTGCTGATTCACATCCTTCTTTGGCAGCATATGGATGAGGAAGAAAATACTGTTTCTGAGTGTTTTGTTCTAAGCTACATATGTGCATATGGGTGGTATGTGCTTACCCATATGGTGGTATGGCACAGTTAACTGTGAAAGTTTTTACTGTCTATTTTCAAGATGCTCGTCTTTGCCTGTTATGCCCTGTTGCAGCTGTCAGGAAGAGTAACTGAGTGACTATTTAAGTCAGTTGAGATCCTTCCATTTTCTGCCCCCTGACTCCCCTCCAGTATTTTCCACATTAGCAAGCTTTCAGAAATTGTCAGAACCTACAGACTGTTCTTTCATGAGTATGCGTCTTCCTTCCAAGTTTCCTTACAGAACTCAGAGAAAGAAGTGTCTTGTGGTTTCCCATGGTATGAACCATTAAACTCATTAAGTTAATAGCAAAGAGTGGAAAAGAACAAGATCAGAAGAAAGATGTTATGCCTGTTCTTCTTATTCAATCCTTTCATTCCCAGAGGATCTGATAGGCGCAGAGAACTTAACAAAGATTTGGGGGTTACAGTCACCATCTCTCTGTCTGTCTGGTCCTCTTTTGGCCTTTTTCTTTTGTTCTCTTTCTTACTGTTTTGTTTCTTGCCTTCTTTTAACTGGGTGGGAGAGCGGCACTGATACACTTCTTCCTTGCAATATGCATGTAAGATGTGAAGAACGACTGCTTTAAGTCAATCCTTACATTCATCACAGAAGCACCTTGTTGTTATGTCAGCTGGCAGATTCTGAATGCAGTATGTTTTATTGCTTTGCAGGCCAAGAAGTCATGCAATGATGACTATCTCTGTTGTTCCACCCAGGGTACAGCATCAACTATTGTCCAGCTGATCAAGGCGAGTCCTTCAAAGACCAGGATCAGCCTTCTAAAGTCAAGGCAGGGGGTGAGGGTACAGAAAGAGGCTATAGATAGCTCCTTTCTTACAAATGAGGGAATGCAGTGCCTCTCCAGGAGTACAGGGAGAACCCTGGCAATGCTTAGTGCTGTTGAACAGAGTAGTTGCATCTGTTTTAGAGAGTTGTTGTGTGTAGTGGTATGATACATCATGCATTGGAAGCTTTCCAGCTTTGACTGTGTAGTTTAGCAATATTTTCCTTGTCAGAAACAATCATGTGTAATAACCTCTGAAAGGAAAATACACAGAAGAAAATAAATTTTGAACCTAAATTTTAGAATAATCAGATATATTTACTCAATTCCAGTTGAATCTAAAGAGGTGACCGAAGGATAAATTTTGATCTCTGCAGTGGATTGTGGGACAAGCCTGACCTGTGTAGCTGAGAGAACTACTGGGTAAATGCAAAGTATAGTAAATAACTTTTTATTTGGTGTCTGGAAAATGCTAAGATCAAGCATTAATTTGTGATTTTAAACGTAAGACTGTGCTGGTGTGTTTGCTGTTAAGAAGTGTATGCCTGTCCTCACTCTGATTTGCTAAGCAATGCTGAAAATTTTTATTGAACAGATCTGATTAATTATTATTTTTTCTTCAAAGTAATGCACCTGATATGAAAGAATCTGTCTTGTGAGAATTTCTTTTTGAATTTACAGTGAAACCATTTCACTCAAAATACAAGTTTTAGGATAGAAGATGTTGATACAATCCTTTCTTCTTTTCTGAACAATTATAGTAGGAAAAGTGAAATGTTACCGTGCCCATTGAGACTTTTCACGACATAGAGCCTTGTGCAAGGAGCCCAGTTCACAAGGTCTTAAGCATAATGCGTTTGGACTGATGCCAAATTTATAACCAGTATTACAAACGTATACTCGGTGACATTGCTCAGCTTAATAGCAGCAGCAGTGGTGTTAGTGATTCCCTTTTGTTTTAAGGTGACCCAACGTCTTTCCCCATGCTGACTTATCTGTGCAGTGGTCATAATTATTGTGTTGGTAGAAGTTGAAAGCAACGTAAAACTGAGCCTGTAGAGTATACCTCGATACAATATAAAATTGTCCATTGCGAAACAGTGGTTTCCTAAGAAGGAAAAGAAGGCAGGGAATAGAGATGTCCACTGATTTATTAATAGCCAGTGCTTTAAAATTGGCTGCTATATCCATTTTCCAAGGAACATTGGTTTCAACACTGGAAGGGATTGGGGGGGTTAGGTGGAAATAAAGTGCATCCCTGAGCATTTTAATACCGAAAATTAAGAAGGAAGGCAGACAGGTAAATATTTTACTCAATGTTCACACTATCTCTTAATCTCAGGCATGTAGTATCTTGAATCGAAATGTGGTGTTTAGAAATGGTATTATCATTACTTCTTTATCCCTCCTGCAAAGAAGAGGCATTGTTATTTTTAGTTCCTTTCACTATTCTTTGGCTTCCCTGGCAGCTTTTTTGGCATTTAAACAAAATCTTTATTTGCTTTGTGTAAAGATCCAGTATCTGACTAAAGAGTCTGTTTGTGCTGCGGTTTGAAGGTTAACTGATGCATTTAGACAGCAATAACTCTTTATTTTACCCTGAAGCATGCCTTAGTTGTATAACAAAACTTCACAGTCCAGTTGCAAGATCTCAGTGTCTTTGATCTTCAGAAGGGCATACTTATTTCAGACACTGCTTCAGCTGTGATCGGCTGCCAGCCATCTCTGTGCTGGCATTTGACATGCGCGTAGCAGAATGCGACATTTCACATACGACACATGTAAAATGTGTGTCAACAATGACCACCTTTTAAGTTGGCATGTAAATAAAACTCCACCTAATTCATACTGTAGCGAGGGGTGGAGGGGGGACGGTTAGAGAAGCAGTATGGTGCTGCTCTGCTGGAGTATGGTCAGCATATGTTTTGAGTACTAAAGCTTGGAACAGAAACCTATGGGGAAAATGCCAAAACTTTTGCTAAATATGTTGTTCTGGGACTCGTGATTTTTGACGGCACTTACTGGGTAGGGTGAGTGGGTGGATGGAATGACAATGAGTGGGAAAACTCATCAAAAAGATACTTTGATCTGTTGTGCTGGTGGTCTCAGACAGGATGAGATGACAGCACTTCTGTGGTCTTGGTGAATGCTTGGACTAAAATGAAACCGCGGTGTTCACTGTAGCACTGTCCTGGAGAGCTACACAACCTGACTGTATGATTTAGGGATGTTCTCCTGAGATGTGCACGATGCAACCTCACCATCTCCCAGACAGAAAATTTGGTAGAATCCATTTCCCCTGTGCTTAGGTGAGTGTTCACTGTAGCAGCCCAGTATTAATCACCACTGTCCGTATTTGTTTTCTTGAATTAGTTTCACTAAAGCAAGGCAAACCAGAAAGGAACACTACATTTGTTTGGAAGTGAAATTCTGGGAGAAGGATTTTGTCTTCTTACCTAAAAATGTAGCAAGACACAAACCGAAGCAATTTTCTTGCTTCAATCATTTTTATTCTTTTTTTTTTTTTTAAATCCAACTGTTAAAATACATCTAATCATGCATTTTGATCTTGATGTCAGAGCACTTTGGTCACTGCAGCATGTGGGATCTGTGCCAAAGCAGTGAGTTCAGTCCTGATCAAAGGCTTTTAATGTTCTCCTTTTGGTGTACTTTTCTGCCATGAAAAAAAGTGTGGCAGATCCTTTGTGAAATGAGGAGCCTGTTAGTAGTGATGCCATCCAAAAATGGATCTTAATTGTAGGTGAACTGTTTTGCCAACCTTTTTTCATGAGAGAAAGCTCTTTGAAGGGAAAAAACATGTAGTTTTACTACTGATCACTTTGGAAGTAGGGCCCTAGAATTTTTTCAAACTGCCTAAGGTTTTTTTATATTTTAATTGTTCATGTGAGAATAAATACTGCTTTTTCACATTGTGTGTTCCTTTGCCCCATGGACTGAACAGCACAAGACTACCTACTGTATTCTATGGTTGTTTCTTTCCCCTATGTAATATGTTATGGTTTGGCTACTGTGTATTATTTCAACCCTCTTTTTGCATAGGGAATGTTTGTAAAACAGGGTGTAGAAAGTGTGCTTTGAATACCAACATATTCAGAATTAAGCACTGGAAAAAAACTCCTGTCCAGAGTTTGACTATTAAGCAGTGTTTTGTAGATCCATTTGATGTCAAAGACGTATTTCTGAATGTTTTTTTATTCCTCTCTATGCTACTGACACAAAATTAAGCTTTATGTCAATGACCCTAGTAGCAGGGATGACGTTGGGAAACAGCTTGCAATTTATTCCCTACTTCAGAGTTTTTCTTGCTCCAATGTAGAAGCCCCTCTCTTTCCCCTCCATCAAAAAAAACCAAAAAAAAACCAAACTGTATCTTTCAGTATTGGTTTGGAATGAAGGAATCCACCTTCAGGGGTTTTCTGTATCCATTGTACTAGTTGTTTATTAATGGAGGGATTTTTTTGTACTGAAGCTGATCACGCTGAAACCTATCCTCTATCCTCTTCAGCTGACACTGTAAAGTGTTCATTGTGACATTCCAGTGGCAGGTTAATGGAACTTCTGTAAAATGTCTTTCTGCTTCAAAATAGGGGTTTGGTTTTGACTTTGATGGGGTGGGTTCTTGCATCTGAAAGTCTGCCTCATGAAAAGAGGTATCTTACATCTCAAGTGGTTGGTTGATTCCTGGTTGTCACTATAAATTACATTCTCTCTGTTTTTCAATGTCCTTTGTGAAATGATCTTTATGTACACTTCACTGAATGATGCCTCAAAACTTGCTGTTTTTTAAATGAAATATAGTGCCCGGATTATGCACAGTAGTTGTCCAAAACCAGACTTATTTTCTGTTGCTTTTTTTTCTGCTGTGTTCTGTTGAGAGTGTGATGAGAGGAGGGGGTGATTTACTTTGTGCATGAATCTTACTCTAGTTTCCAAGCCTGAAATTGGTATAAGCTTTGAACTTGCTGATTTATGTGCTCTAACTACAGAATCACAGAATTGCAGCACGATACGGGGTTAGAAGGGACCTCCTGAGGTCATCTAGTCCAACTCCTCTGCCAAAGCAGGTCCTCCTAGAGCAGGTTGCACAGGAACTTCTCCAGGTGGGTTTTGAATGTCTCTAGAGACAGAGACTCCACCACGTCTCAGAGCAGCCTTTTCCAGTGCTCTGCCACACTCAAAGTTCCTTCTCATGTTTAGATGGAACTTCTTATGTACAAGTTTGTGCCCATTTCCTCTTGTCCTCTCACTGGGCACCACTGAAAAAAGACTGGCCCCTTCCTCTTGATACCCACCATATAGGTGTGGATCAGATTCCCCCCTTAGTGTTCTCCTCTCCAGACTAAAAAGACCCAAGTCCCTCACCCTTTACTCATAAGAGAGATGCTCCAGGTCCTTTGCCTCTACCATGTCCAGCAGTTTCCTGTCCTTCTTGAACTGGGGAGCCCAGAATTGGACACAGGACTCCAGATGGGGCCTCACCAGGATAGATTAGAGGGGCAGGATATACTCCCTCGACCTGATGGCCACACTCTTTTTGATGCATCCCAGGATGCCATTGGCCTTCTTGGCCACAAGAGCACATTGCTGGCTTATGGTCATCTTGTCGTCCACCAGGAGGACTCCCAGGTCTTTTTCCTCAGAGGTGCTCTCCAGCATGTCAGCCCCCAACCCCAGGTTAGGTGCAGGAGGTTATTCCTCTCCCAGTGAAGGACCCTACCTTATTATGCTAAGTACACTACCATATCTGAGTCATCATGTCTAAGCAGTATTTTGCTGTAAAACTGAAATGTTGTCAGGAGGGGCCTTCTGCTTTGCTATATAATTGCATATAATAACTTTGAATACTCTCTCTTTGTTCTAGAAATGAAGATCAGGGGACTGTGCTTGTTAGCTTTCAAAAATTATAGTTTTCTGGTATGGGTAGATGTGAATTCTTTACTTTTAAACAACTTAAAGTTCATCTGTATTTTTCCTAAACTCTTGATCCGTTACATACATAGTAAATTATGCATCAAAACAAAATTCCTGCTGTGTTTCTGTTGCATTAGCAGTAACTCATTTTTACATGAAACCAGCTGTTACAGGGCACGCAAACTCCACCATGTATTGTGACCATTTTTGGGAGGCAAGAAGGCAGGATTTGTAGCAGATGCTGCTGTGGAGTTGGTCCTTGTGCCCACTCAGAACCTCAAGAGCTTGATGATCCTGTGGTTGTGTGGTTGTCACTGAGGAGTGGCGCTGTAACCAGAAGTTACTCTCTATGCATTTGTGTTGGCCTCATGATATGGAAAGTTATTCTGTCAGGCTGCAGCATTAAGTGAACACCATTGATCTTTTTCATGTATTTAGACTGGTCGGTATGAAAATGTATGTTACCTCTACGTTATTTTGTGTCAAAGTGCCAGTGCTGGACCCCTGCCTTTTTATTGCTGATTCAAATAGTAGTTGCTGTTAGCAACTGAATGATGAAACTGGATTTAGGAAGAATTACAAGGTTCCCAGCTTCAAAGTTTTATTGGTAAGCTTAGAAGCTCACAGTGTTTCTTTTCCTCTCTCCCCAGCATGTAATCATGAGGCTACAATCTATTTCTGGCCACCTTCAAGAGGTATTAACAATTATGGTTCTAGTTTGTAACCAGGGTTTATTTAAGGAAAAGTAAAGGAGAGGCAAAATTCCTTTCTAGGGACTTGTGTAAAGTTTCTTTGTGACTCGTCTTTTCTTTCAAGCTTCTCACTAAGTCTTTTGAGTGCTGTGGCAAGGTCAGGAGGCAAACCTGGAAAAAGATCAAGTTGTGGAGAGGCGTTCCTGAGTATTTAAAAATATCTTGTTTTGCTCCTTATTTGCTGATATTTTTAAACTTCATTTTTTAAAGTCCTGAAATGTTGTTTTCAAATAAAATATAAAGGTTGCAACCATTTCAAACTATGAGGTGTGGACATTCCTGAAATGATGTTCTCCATCATTGTGAGGCCACTGTGCTGAGGCGTAAATTTCTGTTTGGGAGTTTGAAACTAATATCATTGGTTTCAATATCATATGTATTTCATTAAAAGTAAGTAATACCACATAGAGTATTCTTAGTGTGTTTCAAAATAAGGGAATACCTACAGTTGTTTTTCTTTCCAGATTTCAGGTTAAAACTGTTAAGTATTTCAGGATTGGGCTTTTTTCCCAACCTAACACCCATATAGGAAATAACATTTCTGTGCTGGTTTTTGACTGCTGTTCATCATATTTGGGTGTACCAATTTGTTTCTGAATGTGCAATCCCTTAAATAATTACTTTTGCTAAACGTGCCATGTGTTTGGAGTGCCCAAATGAGTAACATAGCATTAATTGTTTGTATTTGACAGAGGTACAATTTATTATGATTTAAATGAGTTTATAAATGTAGCTTTTGTTTGGTTATCTTTACACAGAGATTACGCAGAGTTACGTGCAGCCATGTTCAGTGGTGGTGTGAAAGGACTGTAGAAAGGAGTGGCCACTTCTAAAGAACTTGCTCTGATTTTGTGTGCTGTGTAATCGTAACTCACGTACACAGTGCAAAAGTAGCAGGAAGGGCAACTGAGCCTGAGCTAACAGAAACAGGGCTTTGTTTCACACATTCTGGAATAGTTTGGCTGCTGAATTAACACCTACTTCTCTGCCTGCTGACTCATATGAAAAGTACAGTCATAGAACTAATCCAAAAAGAGATGCTGTGGATCCCATTTTCAGCAAGTTAATGTAGCCCTACCGTACAACGTTGACTGTGCTTTATATTTCTACTGAATTGCCTGCCACAACAAAAGGATAGTCAGTGAGCCATCCAGAAGATCCCAGCCATCTAACATCTAATGGGCACATATTAAATATAATTCTCATGTAAATAATTTATATTTTTTTTAGCTGCCAAATGAGCACTCTAAGGTTCTGATCATCTAGAAATACACAGATATATGCTTTTTTAACCATTAGAACAGCAATTGTATAATTTCATAAAGTATAATTTTACTCTTTGCTTTATGGTGCAGAGCTTGGAGTTATAAATACAGTGCTGAGTAAGTTTCAACCTTATATGGTCCTTGGGACTTGAGAGTGCCTGTGCTACCTATGCTTGAGTCTATTTATTTACTGCCAATTTGTGTCTTAACAGGCTTAACGAACTCGTTACCTATTTGTGTGGTTGTCAGGCCAAGCCAGAGCAGACAGGAGCAGCCACAGGCTTTAATCTCTGCTGTCATCCGGTGGCACTTAGCTTTGGTTTTAAACCTATAATTAGGACTGACACTTTGCCCAAAATGTCAATACCATGCACCAGATCTGTGCCCCTTGGAGGGAGATCCCTGTGAGTGGAGAGGCAAGCTGTGGAGGTCTGCGCCAGCTCTCCTGGAAATACCTCCTGAGAGCAGAAACCCTGCTGTTTGCCAGAATAATACTGTGCAAGAAAAAGGTCTTACGGTATGTTTCCATCGTGCAGGAGGTTTCTGCAGCTCCTTGTCGTCTGTGAAATAAAATGCTTTCAGTGACAGTGCTTTCCTTTGAGCAAATGCTGGGATTATCGTGGTTTACTTTTCCTGAGAAGGAAACTTGTGGTTACTTCAGGTGTTACGGAGGCTTATACAACTTCAATGTTGAGCGAAAGCCATTGCCATGGAAGCAATAGTCTAATTTTGTAGTCACAGCCTGTAATGTCACCCCAGTGGGGCTGCCTTTATATAGCTCCTTTGATCTTGTCCCTGTTTTGGACTGGCCACAAATGTTGCATTTACAGTCACAGCCACTTGAAAGATCTAAAAAATGATGTGATTGTCATGGGATTAAATTGCACACTGGGGTTACTCTTGAATGAATTCTGGATGTGTTGCTTGCAAATAAAGGTATTTCTCTGAAAATATACTTGAAAGTGTAGAGGATATGATGTTTTTACCTCAGTTTCATAAATTTGAATAACTGTCTTAAATAGGAGATCAGGAGTTCTTGGGGTTGGAGATCAAACTGGAAACTGTTGTAGCACGCCTCTGTAAAAAAAAACAGTGTGCAGTTCTGTATTATTGAGCATGTTTTTGTGTTAATAAGAACATCTGCACCAAGACCAATGTTCACTCTCCTTGATAAATAAAAATAACGTACTATTTTCAGGAAGCCACAGGTTAAAAAGGTACCTGAATGTCTTGTTTACTATGTAATAAACAGGGGAAGTAATTTCAGTTCATTTCACTTGCAGAAGTATTTTCCATGAATGAATATATTCTCTGAATTTTCAGACATTAGGTAATAGTGTCTTTTCCTGTTTGTTTTGGAGGCTTTAAGGTGTAATTTACAGGGAGATGTCAGATTTTACTGAAACTTTAATTTTTTTTATTTCTAGGAATGCAGCCAGCTTCACCTTACAGTATTTCCTCAACTGTGTGTTGCATTTTTATTTTAAAGAGAAAGATGTATAGAAAATGAGGGGGGGGTGGGGGGGGAGAGGGGAGGGCGTTGCTTACCTTTCATAGGTAGCAGCTGGTGAGTACAAATGAAAAGTTAGCAGGGAGAACTTTGTCATATCAGCTAGGAATAGCAAGCAATTGAACTTAAGATGTTGATTGTGGTGATAATACTTGAGTATTCCCCATGGCTGTTCCTGCCAAAGTGAGGAATGGAAATGTCTAGTTTTGTTTTGTTTTGTTTTTTTAAAAAGAAGTGCCAACGATGCTAGCCACACCGTGAATTTTTGCATAAGGGCAAACCATCATCTTGTATCATGCTAGCAGTCTGCTTGCTTGTGGGTTATCTCATGATACATTCCCTCATATACATAGCAGGAGTGGCATGGGAAAAGGATCAGAGTTGACCCTCTGAAGTGAACTCTTCATCCAGTTAGACAACCCTCAGACAGTGATTTTGGCTGTCTTATTTCATTGCATTCATTGCTGTCAGTATTTTGCTTTCATTTTGAAAAAGACAGTGGAAGAAAAGTCTTACAGTTAGGAAACTTCACAGACAGTCAGGTGTATTGATTTTCTAATTGACTTGATGGAGTCTTCCATGTAGTTGTGGAATAGCTGAACAGAAGAATTGCCTCTATTCAAAAATTATTTTGCAAGTCTCTGAAAAACAGTAGACTTCAGTTTGTGTTTCATAGACGATGACCTGTTTTGACCTTTTTGATCATAGTTTTTGTCCTGCCCAAAGGATATCTTCTATGCACAGGATTAATTACCACCACAACTTCTAAATTAAACAGTAATCCTGACAGTTTACTGTATTACTATTATTATTATTGTCATTATTATCATTATTATCATCAACACCTACAGAACAGGAGAACAAATAGTAGTGGGAAATCAGATCACATCAGACTTCTCAGTGTTGGAGTGCCTCAATGACAAAGTCTTGTCAGTGCTGGGAATATGTCAGAGACTTCTTTGCAGCTGGTAATTTAACATGCATGAGGATCTGAATTCCTCTGCTTTTCAGTCTCAGGCAATCTATGCAAGTCTCAAAACTGAATGTAATGGGAAAACTATAATAGTGTAAATCCCTTGTGTAATGGTAGCTAAAGCGAACAAATTTTCAGCATAACCTGACTTTGTAGCAAATGTGGCTGTTAACTAGGAATCGTAGTTGTGATCCACTGGATACTTTATCTTTCTATAACAGTTTTCAGGAACAGCTAAATTAATTTAAGCTTCCTGAGTGGAAACAAAATAACGCTTAAATGAGATTAGCAGTAGCCTGCAATGAGAAGTTCCTACTGCAAATGTCTATTGCGAACAGACATTTATCTTAAATTCCTTTTTCAAAGAAGAGATTATTTCTTTGTTTTATTTAGCTCCTTAGAATAGTGTCATACTGAGAGGGCTGCCGTCTGAAGGATTGTGTCCACAGAACAGATGCATCATGGACAGGAGTGGTGCCAACTTCTGACACACTCCGGTACACTGATCCATAAGGACCACCTACAAGGAGAGAGGGTGTAATTCAATTTCCACACTTAGTCAGTCCCTGTGCCCATCCGGGTTACCAGTTGTGAGGGCAGGTTTTGTGATACGGATGAGATTTTTTAGTAGGGGCTGAACTGAGATAACAAAACTCACTTAATCTAGCTGCCTGTTTGTTTTGGTATTAATGTTGCGTTTCTTCAGAAAGGAAGTTTATCTAGAAAAGAGTTACTTAAGCTCCACTGTAAATGTTTAAGCCTCTCTTTTCAATTTGGTAAATAATTTTTGCATACAATACCATATGCCAAAAGTACAGTCATCCATTTTCAAAATTGGAAATGCAGAGATACTGTGGACATATTTCCTGTAGCTCAGAAGCCAAAATCCCCACAGTTTACAGGGGAGCTTGTGAGTCTAAATCTGATTTAGCTCTTAATTCCAATAAGGAATATTACAAACAATGGAGAGAAAGATCCCATTCTGCCACTAATGTATAAGCAAAAACATTGGAAGTATGACCATGTAAAGGTGTCAGGATTGGCTTCACAGTGTGTGTATAAATAAAACCCCTGATTTTCTCATGTGATGAATTATTATAACAATACATTACATCCTGGTTTTATAGCTGAGATGTAAATTGTACGCCTTCCAAACAGGGCCTTTCAAAGTTCCTGTTTTCACCGTTTGCTCATGTAAGTATGGATGGTTCCAATTGCAAAAGCCAAGACCTAGCATTTGTCTATTTGCCTACACAGCCACAAGTTGTTTTTGTAAAGTATTTAGAGACGTCTAAAGTCAATTTACTAGAACAAGTTTTTGGACAGGGCTTAATATGCCTTAATAATACATATTTCTATTGCACTGGTTATATGCTTTCTTGGTTTAGATTCTAATAGTAACTTCCTGCTTGTTTCTAAAAATCATCTGTGTTATGAGCTGGAAAATACACCTGTACTGACTTTCATCATTTTATAAGCATATAGTTTAGCATCATGTTATACTGCTCTGCATATATTTTGAAACATTTTTTCCCCTCCATTACATTAATTTGACCCTTATCAGTATATATGATACCCCTAAATCAGAATGAATATAGTGTGCAGATATCCTCAATGATAAAAACCCTGAACAAAATGGTTAGGAGTATGTTACATGTTGACTTCAGCCTCTGTAGATTTGAGCAAGGCTGTTGCCTGCAGCACTTTGTTTTATGCTATACTCTTTAATGTTTACATGTTTTGGCTTTGCATTGAAAGTTTAAAGCTAACCAAAAACTATAAAATGTCAAACTAAATTTAAATTATCACAGTGTGTGTACGTCAAAATGATTACTCAGAAGGTGCTGTGTGCCCCACCCTACAGTTCTTATACAGATGAGTTTCACTGAAATCTGTGGGAATTCTGTCTCAACAAGTATAGCTGCAAAAATCAAGTTAGTTATGTCTTAAATGCTTCACATATAAATCTGATGCAAAGTAGTTACAACTCATATTCCCTAGTTTCTACAGAGTGCATGCAAGTCTCTTTTTGAGCAGCAGATAGCCCATGTAGCATAACGAAAAATAAAGTGACTATTAACCTCCACTACACATACATGTTTGATTTTATTATTGTCAGAAATAACTAACTTGTGCCCTCTTTTCTGTTACTGTTTTTTCTTTAACATTGTTGGCACAAGCAGTCCCCTTCACAAGTTTTAGCCTTAAGTCAGTTCAGTCATACCTGTTCTGACAACATTCATAAAGTATTGCAAGTATCCATTCAAAGTATTGTGTTTTGAGTGTTGTCTTCCTTGTTCTTAAAGGCTTTGTATGAAATTTACATTTGTCTCAGTAACAACATATTATTTTATGCACACCTGTCAGAAAAGTAATCCAAAACTGTAGCTCTACCTCAGGACTTACTAATTTGCTCTGCAAAGAACAGTTTTATTTGCCAGTTGTGAGGAAGGTACAAATGTGCAAAAGCTTACATGGTATTTATGTGCACGGTAACTTTTCTCATTGCTTTACACAAGTTGTAATTTGACCTGTATTTAAAAATAGGCTGCAGATTAGTTTTTCCATATATTTGCTGATTTGTATAATAGGGGAACGCTGATTTATAGTTATTTGTAGTAGGACTTTTTTCACAGAAGCAATGTATCAGGAAAATGCAACTGATTTTAAATACATGGTTAATCTCTCTTGTGCTAAACTGATGTGTCTGTGATATTTATCTGTTTATGGAAGTGTCACATTATATAATTTAATTATGAGAATGTATGTGGTAAGTGAATATAGCTGGAAAATCAACATAAAATTTAATGTGGAGAAATACCAATCCTTAATTTAAGCCTGTCGTCTCCACGTTTTATTTTCATTTTTGTATTTTTTTCACTTTACTTTCCATTGACTAATAATTCCACTTCAGTCAAGACTACTTTTATATACCTTTCATAATAAGCTACTTTAGGCACAGCTTTAAGCATTGTTTCAAATATAAGCTATTTGTGGAGTGCTGAAGATATTTTGTATGAGAAACAGGCATATGTGGATTTTTCATAGTAATTGCACAAATACAGCCATTTTTACTTCTGTTTACAGCCATTTAACTACTTTTATATTTGCTTTGTATCAAAAAATAGGAAGTAGAATGTGGTAGAAAATGAGTAACAGCAAAATAACAATTTGACAAACTCCTTCTGTAGGTGCTACGTAGAATCATGTAGTGCGAGGTTATTCTGCCTTGAATTGCATGTTACTGAATGCAGTATTTTCACCCACAGATGGCAAAAATGTATTTGTGGTGTTTCCTGATTTCCTCCCTCATATAAACACCACCACCAAAAGCCTTTAGACAGAGACCAGGAGAGTATCCCGCAAGTACCTTCAAAATGCCTTCTGAAAACAAAGTAGAAATATGTTCTTCATCTGAAGTACCAAGCAGCCGCACGTCCCACGTGTTCCTCATGTGGTGGGCACACAGTGCCTCCTGCCTGCTCTGGGGAAAGACCGGACTTGGGTGGCCACCAGCAGCCACTTCATGGCTGCAGTTGATTATGTAGTGTTGCAGCTCAGCCGTTGTGAACACGCTGTGTTCTGGCAAGTCTCCTTGGGGAAACGGACGGTCCCAATCAAGTGTCAAATACAGATAATGTGGGAAAATGAGAAGCAGGAAAGGGTTTCAGCTTCAGTTATATTTTAAATACTGGAAAAAATATGGGGGCTTTGAAAAGTGGTGAAAGGGTGGAATGTGTAAAGTCTCTGTGGGAAGAAAATACCCTATCAATGGATATTTTTTTTTGTTTTGCATGCAGAATATTCTTGCCTTCTGTTGAATTTCGCAATACAAGCATGCTTCTTTGTTCCCTTCTATTCCCTGTCAAAGCCCTCTCTTTCGATCAAGTAAACTATGTTAGTTTTCCTTTTTGTTTTCTAAACAACAGGAAATCTAGTCAGCTTCAAAATGTTAGTTAAAAATATGTAAACCCCCACCTCCCTACCCCACTTCTTTGTCACTTTGCCAGATTTTGTGGTTTTACAATCCAGTTTCCTGGAGAGGGTTTTTAAAAATTATTATTGTTTTTTTGCTTTTTCCCTGTTGCTGTGTGAGTAATGAAAGAAAAATATCAACTGGAGAAACTGACTGACTGAAGGAAACAGTAAGATGACAAACATTAAGCAAACATTCCAAAAACAGAGCAAAATCCAGTCACCAAGAACTGAAAAAAAAACCCCAATGTATGTATTGTAAATTAAAAAAAAAAAAAAAGCATGATGGAGCTCACATTTTTCTGCAACCCAGTTTTAAAAACAGTCAACAATATTTAATTTACCATTCTAAACAGTAGCAGGTATAAGTGCAAAGAGGGAGAGGCATTCAAGAAACAACTGGCTAAAAGCCAGCAGTATATTTTCCCACGATTTTGAGGTCTCAGCAGCCTGACTTGCCAGGTTCTGCCTTTTGCAATTTTACATATCCAAAATCTAGATTAAAGTAATCCCTCTTGCTGTCTGCCTGTGCAATTTAGATTCATGCTGTGATACACAGTGCATATGTGTATTTCCACAGCACCACTGGCCTGTGCAATCAGTGCTTACTGCAGGTCTTGGAAACCTGAGCTTTAAAAAAATAATGCATATAAATAAAGGAAGGAGGTATTGTATTCGTTGAATGGCCCTTAATTTGGTTTCCTTATTGTGTGCAACAAACGTTGCCATTCACAGGGTTGCTAAGCGTAAATCAACAATTTTCAGTATTCAGGGCAATAAGCTCTAATTACCTTGGTGATATAAATATAGTCATGTAAATGCTGAAAAAGCCAGTCATGACAGCTTGAATTTTTGTCGTCTTCCTTTGCCTCCCTCTCCCCTCTGCCCCCCTTCCCGCCCCCAGCCTTTAGTTTTCAAGGCAGTTAAAACTGTATGGTCAAGGATCCCAAGGGGATTGGAAAAGAGGAAAAACACGTTTTCCAGAGAAAACCCGTCCTCAGTACTGTGTGGACCTTGGGCAGATCCGTGAAAAAATTACATGCTGTTATATCACAACGTGCCAATGTTGTCACTTTCCGGTTCTTTCCCTTGAGATACCTCAGAGAGGTACAGATCCTTGTTATTTTGCTACATGCAGATACACTCAATACTAATCATCATTGTAAACACTTTGTTTCTATTTGGACAAAACGTTTTTTGACTACAAAGGTTAATATAGAAGGGCAATATGCAACGGAAGGGCTGCTTATTTACACAGTTTTATTAATGATACAGACCTGCCAAAGTACCATTGCTTTATGTGTTTAATCCAGCCAGGCCCTCTGAGCTGAGATTGGCATTGGAAAATCATGCAAACCAGCATTTATGATTTACTAGGCATGCTAATTTTATAGCATTTGTAATTAGAAGAAACTACAGTTTCAATAGACTTACTTTTTCCTTTTATTGTTTTTATGTATGTTAAAATTGCATATAAAATAAGGTGCAGTTACTATGAAGATTAAGAAGTATGTGCTGCCCTTGGCAAACCTTGGTGTACCTACTTGGTATTTCAGCTATTAAAGCAAAAGGATATCTATATTGCGTGTATTTCCTTGAAGTCAGTGCACTATCACCTGAAATTAACAGAGCACTTAGCTGAACGGACAGTTTCATGTTGATACAGATGGCAAGAGGATAACATTTCTTTTTCTGTTTTTCTCTTTTAAAAATTCATATATGTTCAGAGTGGATAAAAAAAGTGGTTTACTTTTATGTTGTTTTTGCCTCAGAATTCTAAGATTTGCCAAAACTAGTTTCACGTCATTTAAATGCCAAAATTAAAATTTCTAATTAATGTGATTATTAGATGAGAGATAATGCTCCCAGAAGAGCACTGAATAAAAAGGGCTACGGTATGGAAAAGGAGGAGGGAAGGAAAAAGGTGGAATATGATCACTGAGAGCAATATGTAATTGCAAGGGTGGAGCATGACGGAGACTGGTTTGTGATTGGATTTAGATTAAGAAGAAGAGCTTGTGTATTTAGTCTGAAGACGAATATTATAGAGGCACCACAGTAGAGGTATAATCAGGTTAAAGGACTTTGTGCTCTCACCAACTGAGTGGAACTGAAATTGCATTTTCAGTAAGTACACCCTCGCCTTTTGGCCTTTTCACAATAATACTGATTTTTTTTTTTTGTCATGTGCTTTACCAATTCTTGGAGTAATTCAGCTGTTTCTGGTTATGTTGCGTGTTTTAAATATCGGTGAAATTCCTTTCATATCACTATATTGACTCTTGCCCACTAGCACTTCATTGTCGTTATGAACTTAGATATATCATTAATCCCTTTTTTTAGGGGTGTTTACGAAAGAAAATTGCTCTCTGTTGCAGAGTTGAATTGTAACGTTAAAACAGTGATACTTAGCTGAGAGTGTTTTACCTGGCAGAGCCAGATTGGGCATTTACAGCACAGCTGGTGTCTGCTCTGTGACTTTAGAGGTATATGGAATAAAGGCAACTTCTTTGTGAACAGTTTGCAGGAAAAAAAAAAAATATCTATCTAATACGCACGTAATCAACGTCCTATGTCTGTTTAGATGTTCTTTCAAGGTTGGATTAATTGTGAAATCTAAGGCTGTTTAACATGTTTTTCCTTCTTTAAAGTGGGTCTTTCAGCTTCTCTGGAATTCAGACAAAGATAATTGGCAAAATGAAGACAGATACGCTGATTCATAGCTAAGCTGATTGCAGGCAGGAGTTCGCTCTCTTAACAATCTGTGGTGAAATAACTCTAAGATCGCCAGAAAAACAGAAGAGAAACAGGAGATTTCAGTGTATAGTTGTCTGCTTGGCGTGGGCCACTATAACGTGTGCACTGTGGTTTTGAGATCCTTTATTTCCAGAAGTGCTGAGTTCTCTCAGTTCCCAGCTTTCTAGGACTTGTGGGTATGTATACGTCTGAAAGTCAGTGCTGCAGCAGCTTCCCAGGCTGATGTCCCCGGTACACAGAAACTGCTTTAAAAACTGACATGCAGTTACAGTGAAGCGATCTGCATTTGAAAATAAAGGGTTAGTAAAAAGTGTTAAATTTCCAAGATGATGTGGTTTATTTCAGTGTATTTTCAGAGTGGACTGGCTAACGTTGTACACACATCAACATATACTAAGCAGCCTGTAATAGAAATTTCTCTGAGTCTGCATAGTATAGAATCCTCGTGTTTTGAGCTAGTTTGAAAAAACTATAACCATACTCTTGCGGCAAAATTCTACAGCATGACTTTGCTATTCCTTTATTAAACCCCATAATGTCCTTTAAAAAGGGGCACTTTGGAGGGCCCTGTGGTGTAAGCTTGTGAGCACATGTAGGCTGGTGTTCCTTTCAGTGGGGGTACTTGTGCACACAAAGTTAATTAGACCTAAGTGTTTGCAGGGTTGTGCCCGTAAGCTGTGGTTGTCTTGGGGTTTTGTTGGGGTAGAAAATGATGCGGCCAGGATTTTGAGAGACATATTCCGGGGATTGCTTTTAAGTGTGGGGAAAAGTCCACGCAGCAAATGGAATCTTTACTGCCTAGTTTGAAAGAAAATAAAAAAGTGCTATTCTTTTGTTATTTAAGATGGAGCTATAGAAGGCTAATTTTGCCAATCAGAAATATGTACTCCTTAAAGTACCATACCTATTAGCTGCTTGTTTTCTTAGCTGGCCTAATTTCAAAGAATTGCAAATGTCATTTCACTCATCCTAGAGTAATCAACTGTTTTCATTTCTAAAAAGTAGGTGTTTGGTGATAATGCTTCTTTTAAATCAGTAAACTGCCCTGGATATTTTAACTGGAATAACAATAGTGAAAGTAATCTTTTTTGAAATCTCTTACAGACTGAGAATTTAATGCAAAGTTTCTTGCTGGAGGGATTTTTTATAGTTAAGTCATAAACACCTGAGAATTGCAGTTTATAATGGAAATTTCAGGTCCATTTTAGCCAACAGCAGCATACACATACCTGAAATGAAACTTCTAAAGGTTGATTTAACTAGACAGAAAGAGCTGATGGAGTGGGCACTTGCCTTTGCTTCTCAAGAGTGAGATCCATACAAAGCAGATATTTTGCTTGTACTTAGGAATGGGTTGCATTTCAGTGTTCAAAAGCATTCGTTAACTTAAATCAGATTTAAATGATCATGTTACCAATCAATTTCTTAAATTACTTGTGGGTTTGCACTGTTTAAACTTTTCATGTAAATAACTTGGTTCTGTCACAGCACTGTAGGTTCTTGCTAAAGCTAACTTTCAGTCAACTGTTTCCATTAGTAGATAAGATTGTGAGTTACTGTTGAAGCACTGTGCTGAACTTAGTGGCTATCCAGCTGTTCATATACTCTACAGTTAGCCCACTGCTCCCTGGTATTGGCTGCTTCATTTTTTTCACACTTGTATGTAATGTCAGTGATTAAGTGCCAGCCTTGTTCTCCATACATAAGTAAATATTCCCTTGAAGTTACTGGGAGTTACAAGGAGTATGGAATGAGGCCACAGGACAGGAATTTTTCCACATATCCTTCCTGGAGATCAATATTTTTTCCTCTCCCTCTTTTCCTAAAGATGGAGAAGTTAAGTAGCATGCAGCCTTAGAAATAAATAGAATCATAGAATGGTTTGAGTTGGAAGGGACCTTAAAGATCATCAAGTTCCAACCCCCCTGCCATGGGCAGGGACACCTCCCACTAGAGCAGGTTGCCCAAAACCACATCCAGCCTGGCCTTAAACACTTCCAGCAATGGGGCATCCACAGCTTCCCTGGGAAACCTGTTCCTGTGCCTCACCAAATAAGTAAGTAAATGCTGTTTTGTAGAGGATAGGTTCCCTTGCTATTGATTGAGTGATTTGCTTGATGCCTGCTTACCAGAAAGTCCTACTGTGGCCCATAGTCCACTTAAAAAGTGGACCTTAAAACGGTCCAAGTTAAGGAGGACATGAAATGTCTGTAGTGGAACCCAAAGGTGCATAGGTCAGCAGTGGGATATGAGGCGCTCTTGGCTTTACATGTTAGGTCCTTTTGCTTAAGGGAAAACTGTATGGAAATGAATGGCAGTAAATTGAATCATTTATCTGCATGTTTATTGAATATAAATAAATAACAACTTGAGAGGCTATCGGTTTAGGATTTCTTTTTGTTTTTCTGCAACAACTGCTTTACTCTTTGCTTCCTCAGTTGTTTGTAAAGCACTGGAAAATTTCAAATATCTTTGAAAAAGAAGATTGTAATAAATGATTGATGGAAAACTTCATAGAAAATCTCTGTTTGAAAATGGGGAACCCAAAGCCCTCTTCCATTTAAGCAAGAAGAGTTGCCTTTGTGCCTGCCTCTGGAAATGAAGCTGAAAGTGCCTGTGTTTTATAAATACATTAAATTATTCCAGGTACTCTGGAATGTGACATATAAAGCAAATAGGGGGCAGGGGAGAAAGAGGAAGAAAGAGGGCAGAAATTAAAGTCTTTTAAGCAACTCATTGAATCTTCCTTGTGGATATATTAAAAAACAAAAACACAATCAAAACAACCACAACCCACCAACACCAACATTTTTAAAAAATTATGGGGCTTCTTATTAAAAAAGAGAGATTTGGAGAGAGGTAAAATCTTTGCAATGAGTTATTATATGAGTATGTGTGCATGTATGAGCATAATAAATTACATTTATCCGTGTTTTATCAGGAAATTAGTATATTTAAAGCCTCTAGTTTTACCCCAACTGTAAGAGTGAATTATAAAGGAGTTTGTGCTTTAAATGTCATGCGTTTTGTTCATACCCCTTCATTAACTTACCAGTTGCTTAAAAGTCTAAAATATTTTTCCTCTGTTTCTGTCACTTGTGTTATAAAACCAGCACACATTTCTATCACAGAATAACAGAATATCAGGGTTTGGAAGGGACCTTGAAAGATCATCCACAATTTTTGTTTTTTCAAGTGAGCCCTTCAGAGGCTAGTGCTTTGATGCTATTAAATTGTTTAGTTTTTTCCACACAAAGCTGTGGCTTATAAGTCAAGAAACTAATTCATTATCTGGATGTAAAAGTCATTATTAATGTTGTGTCTATATGTGTAAGTACTGGTCAGTACACGTGACAAAATAACTCCTGCTCCGTTTTAACAACTCACATATCTTCTTTGTCATTACACAGAGTCTCATCTGAGAAGCATGAACAGAATGTAGCTCAATTATTCTTATCGCTTTTTACCTGGTAATTACTTCTGAAAACATTAGTGTTTCAACTAACTTTTAGGGTTTGATTTGCTGCTTTGTTTTTCTGTTTGCCTGTTTGGTTGGTTGGTTTTTTATTTTATTTTAAGAAATCCTGCTCCTACACATGGCTAGTGGTGTGCAAATCCTGTCCCAAGCCACTGATCTCTTGCATTCCTTCAAGCTAAAAATTCCTAAGTGAAATTGCAGTTTGGAAAAGTTTATGTCCAGGAAGTTTCAGCTTGGATTTATTTTTATGGCTAGTTTTAATGCTCCTATATAGGATTTTGAAAGAGAAAATTTGGCAGCTAGATCCTTGCAAATAACTATAATGTCTTTTTAAATAGCAGTGGGCATAATAAGGGTGTCATGCAACACTCATCCACTTGTCCTCAGATCTTTTAAAGGCTTGATTTTTTTTTTCCAATGGTAATTCAACAACAGTTTTAAATAAAATCTTATCCATATTTTTTAAATCAAGAGTAAGAAGTAATGAGATACGCTTGTTCTGTTCCATACCACACTCATCGCCATAGAATATGAGTAGCTTCCACAAGTGCATTAAGCAATGAACTCACATCTGTCATGTGTTGTTTATTGTCTCATCCTCTCCCCCCGGAGAGAGCTGTATGCATTGGAGTGTTTTGTTTCAGAAAGGGTCTCTTGGGAAGGAGAGAGGATTGCCTTTTGGGTTTTTTTCCCCTGAAGTACATGCTGCTATGTATTGGTACTGGAGCAGCCAAAACTGAGAAACATCCCATGCATCTGGAGTGGAAGGTGGTCATGTTTGTGACCAGTCGTTAGTCCACAGTAGAAATTTTAGATCAAGCCATTAAAAAGTTCAGATTCCCTTTCAACAAGTCTCTGCGCTTTCAGTGGAGAGTTGTGGAATGGAGGAAAAGCCCTTCTGTTGTCTGTGATCTTCAGTCAGCAGTCAGAGGTGGCCTTCTCAGTGTCACCGGCACAGGCTGCAGTGACTGGTTACAGGGGATTCTGGTGGGAAGCAGTGCAGAAACTAGATTACCAATATGACAGGTGCCTGGTGACCTGTGTTGCTACAGTGGTGGTAGCAATGCTCAGTACTAGTTACCTTCTGAAGTGCCAAGAGCTTCATTTTGAGATGCTGAGGTAACTGGGCTGAGAAGTGACAATGGCTGTGGAACTGGATCACTGTCAGCCACTTTTAATCACGGACATTGTGAGATCGTAGTTTAAAAAAGAATCCAAGAAGCCAATGACGGTGGATTGGCATGTCTGCATCTTCATTCAACGGAGACTGTTTCATGACTGCAAACTCTGTATACTGCTGCTCTAAGTTCCCAGCATGTAGTCTTCAGTTTAGATCTCAGCTGTTACCGCCACATCTATTGTACGGTTGTCCGTGATTCAGGCTTGCTTTGAGGTACGTGAGTGTTTCTGAAACTTGAGTCCACTCGGTCTGGTTGATTGCATTCTTAACCAATCTAAAAAAAACCAACCACAAACCAAACAACAAAAGCTCCCTAATGAAGGACCGAATGGATGTGGTGTGTTGGAAAAACTGTTGAGTATGCACAGACTGTGTTGGACACAATACATCAAAGCCAGTTTTCAGGTCAGAAGAAAACATTACTAGCTGGGGTCTGGATATGTAGTTGATTACAAATATTAAAAGGCAACTGACACAATTATACATGAAATCTCTCCTCAATTTTTGTTCTAAAATTGAAAGGGTGACAAAGAGAGTTGATTCGTGTGGATTTTAGGAGTAAAGGATCAAGTGATGGAAGTACATTTTCCCATCTGCGCTTTAGTCCTTTCCCCCTGTACGGCTTGTGACATTATTACTGCTTTATGATGAACCTCAGCCAGCCCTACCTGGTGAAGTGGTGACATATCCTGCAGCCATGAGCTAAGTGGAATTGACATGATTTTCTTCGGCAGCAGCCAGGCTGATGAAAGGTTAGAGAAAAATGAAAGTTCTTCATTCCTCTTCTTCAGGTTCTTTCTCTGAATGATTCCAGCTGTTTGGGGCAGACACAATACCTGTGTGATTGACTTATCAGAGAGGAACATGTTTTGGTGAACAAATCGTAGTCTCTTTAAGACCTCACCCACATCATAAGAGAGTTGGGAAACTCTTAGTGAATTCCCATCACCCTTGAAGATCCCAATCACAGATGAACTCTGGACGTTGACTGGGTCCTGCATTGGTAGGCATAGGTAGAATAAATTTCTGTTCCAGAAATTTCCATGTATGTGCCAATTTCTCACAGAGAAAGAAGATACTTCTTCAAGCTAGCCCTTGCTCAGTCCTGTTGCGAGGATTTTGAGATAGCTTAATCGTCCAGGGTAGTTTGTATGGCACTTTCTGTGCTGGGTGATGAGGTTATTTGGCCAGTAATTTGCAACATAGCAAAGTTAAATAAATGTTTGGCTCTCACGTTTTTGTCCATCTTCCTTCTTTTAGTACATAGAGTCAGAAAAGTAGAGGAAATCTGGCTGAGGGTTGTGGCTAGCATACGGTGATGTTTCTTAAGCTCTTCATTTCATGGTTATTAGTCCGGCCACTAAAACACTGTTTTTTTGGGTCTGCTATAGTCTGCAACTTTCTTTTAATGTCTCAGAGGACACTCACTGGTCTCTTTGTGTTCAGGGGATCTAGATGATGGTCAATCAAGCTGGGATGGTTTATATTATCTGGGCATTAGTGCATAGACTGGAGCAGCTAAAACCGAAAGTGTTTTTCATGGACAGATGATGAGGCAAATACTTCCACTTCAGCATCTGCTACAATGTAGGTATGAAGTGTTTCCACCAAGTGCTAAGACATGTTTGTCTTTGGTATGTCTTCTTTAATTTTTAGTAAAGTCTGGAAAATAAAATCATAGTTCCCCTTGGCTATGTTTTTTGTAGTTAGATGAACAGTTTCTGAACCTTAAGTGCCTCTATTGTGTCTGGTGTTAGAAGGTGGTCTTAGTGCCAGCTGCTTTCACTTGGTTGGAGAGGATTAACCAGAGGGCTGATGTTCTGATCACCTCTCCAGCGCTGGGGACTTGCCATGGCTATTTCACCAGGAGAAGCACATGCTGGAAGTACAGTATTAAATAGCAGAGATTATAATCTCCATTGAATAGACAATGTGCAGTTTATTATGCTTAAAAGGGAATTATGCTCATGGGTAAAGTTATGGTGAATCATTTCTTCGAGAAAACTAGAGCTGAGGGAAAGCACTGTATAACTTGACTGAACCTGTAGTAGAAGCCACCTGGTTTGCATTTTGCTGGATCAGCATTGTGTTAGATCATAAAGGTTTAATCGTTTTTGACATTTCAGTGCATTTATATTAGATTGCAAATGCTGAATTTCTTTGTAAGTGGATCTTCTCTCCGTTAAGTAAATTAAGTGAAATATTTTGTACTATAGCTTAAGAAAAAAAAATTCAGTTTATGGACTGGTAGGGATGGCTGGCTGTTTAAAAACATTACTGACGCATAACCAGAATATCAGACACAGAACTTGAAATATCTTTAAAGTTTCGTTTATGCTGCTGATTTCCACATTGAAAGTCAGCTTGCAGTACTGACATAATTAAATCCTTGTGGTCTTATCTCACAGTATTATAACATGTATTATAACATATACCCACAGTTTCCCTGTCTGCTTTTGCTTTCATACTACCCTACAAATATTTTTTAGCGTTCACAAAATCAAATTCTAAGTCCAATGCATAAGTGCCAAATAGTTTGGTGCAAGGAATATGTTGTGATTGGTACAATAACTTGTACAGTAACAAAATCATATTTAAATGCAAAAGGACAAAAAAATTTGCATGAATATGACAAAGTTTAAGCATGTGAGTAGTCCCAAGAGCCTTACCCAATTGGGTATCTGCAATATTTAGGGAAGTACGGCATTGGTTATACAAACACTGCTTGATAAATCAATGTTAATGTAGCACAGGTTTTGAGGAGGACATCCCTGTTTTGGGGAAGCAGACCTGTTTTGTAAAGTGCTTGCCCATCAGTAACTCATCTTTCAAAAATGCTGAATACATTGCTCAGTTAGGAAAAGTTGCCCAAGTTGTGTTACTTCGTGGACACAGTACTGTTGCACATATCAGACTAAGTTAGAATTAAATCAAACACATGCACAAAAACTCGTTGAACCCTACATAAGCCCATCTTAAACTGTAGCTGTGTCGTGGCATTGCTTACATACCAACAGTTGCACTCTGGTTATTGCTCTTTTTTTTCTTGCATTTGAAAAGAAATGTTAAAAGTCAATGGAGATCAGCTTGTTTTACTTGTGTGCATACCTAAGTTTGTGCAGTTGTTTGGGATTCCATTGCTGTGGAGTCCCCTTCTCTGGAGACCTTCAAGACGCACCTGGATGCAGGCCTGAGTGATGTGCACTAGGGAATCCTGCTTTAGCGGTGGAGTTGGACAAGATGATCTCTAGAGGTCCCTTCCAACTCTGACAATTTCACAATTCCGTGATTTGTGTCCTTCATCCAGCAATATTTTCGTATGTGTGGCCAGAATAAATCAAACCTTTATATTTGAGCAGGTAGTGGCCTTAAAATGTTTTCTGACATAGATTATCTGCTTCCAAAAATAAGAAATACTTAATTTTGGTGTTATAAATAGGAAAGTAACTGGGAACTAAATACAAGTGTTGTTGTTTATTCAATAAAGTGCTTTCAGTGTCATTTTTATGTCCTACCAGGTAGGAAGCAAGTGATACCAGATGTAAATGTCCCAGAAACAGTATTTTGAAGTGTGACACACATCAAATGCTGATGAATTTGTTGCAAATCATTATGTCCTGAAGTAAGATTTTTGAACAAAAGTTCATGGGAGTTCCTCTTCCTTGAGAAAAACCTAGTACAATTCCTGGTTTTTGTTTTTAAAACAGATATTGAAAAATGAGCAGCCAAGCACATAAAGAGCTTTCTGAGCAAGGATTGAGAAAAATTGCATGCAATAGGAAGAAATTTCATAGAAATGGAGTTCATAGATAAATGAGAATATGTTACTGAGATATTTATTTTGCTTTTAAATATAGTGTGGTCTCGTTATCTTTTAGAAACGTTCGAAGGGGAGCTGATTTTTCATCGAGAGGGAAGTCATAAACAAACTGACCCAAATAAAGTTAAACAGAGCAGTCTGCTTCTCTAAGCACTTCTGGAATTATGTCAACCTCTAGCATAGATGGGTTTTATTTTGCGAACCAGTTCAAAGCAATTTTGTCATCTGCACATTTTTTTTTAGTATTAATCAAACTATCAAACTGCAGACTAGTTCTTTCAGAGTTGGACTCTCTGAAGTAGTGTATCTCCCTATGCTAGTTAACAGCTGTTAGTGTGGACATTTTTATTGAATTCATATGTTACTTGATACAAATCCATTTCGGCCCCTGAAGGGGAGGGGAAAAAAAAAAGCCCTGTTTTCATTTAAGAGAAGTCACTGTGCAGATGAAAACAGCATCTGAAGAATATTGTTTGAGGTAAACAATGACAAAGTCTGTCTAAAAACGTTGAGTAAATAGTGTTTTCTTGAATTTTCAAGCTAACAATTTTCTGGACAGTTTGAGGAAGGGGGGGCTTTCTTTTACAAAGGTTTTTTGTTTAATTGCAGCCTGCAGAAAACAACCCTCAGGGCAGATTGTCTACGTGGAGAGTTTATAACGTGAGATTCATTCAGGGATTTGTTTGACCCTTTCAGACTACAGGCGAAGAGATGGCCTGGCCCTGTAAATTGTGTCTCCTCAACTAGTAGCAGTGCTTTCTTATCTGCAATTAATGAGGAAATTCTGTGTGAAGGGAACCATTCACTATTGAACTCTGGGGTGGAGTTTATCCCTTTCTTTCCTAAGAGAGGGGTGGAAAAGAATTTAGTTTGACTTTGGAAAATCTTGTAAAAGTATAAATGAAAAGACATTTCATGTTTAGGGAGGCAGAGGGAGAGGGGATGCGACTACCTTCTCCCAAAGAAATACAGGAGAAATATATTGTGCCTTAAAAACTCGGAACTTTTCTGTTTAATTTTCAAAGGTCAAATTGCTTTAATTCTGTTTGTGTTGTATTTCAGCCAGCATTTTTCAGTGCACAGTAGTGACTTTTTTTTCCTTTCCCCCCTGTTTTTGCTCAGTGTAAACAGTTCCTTGCTGTGGTTACACAGACAAATATAGCAGAGAAATCTTTTCTGGGAGAAGAGTCTCCCTGTGCATTTCTTAACCATTTTTGGGAAGAATTGATCTATCTGTGCATGTGAGAGAGGGAGGCAGTAGCTGTAAATTGAAGTGACATCATATATATTACTCCCATTGATCTGCTTTTAGACTAGAGCCAGGATAAAAGGAAATGGCATCAGGGAGGAAGTATGCTCCTTTAGGCACAGATCCCAGTGTGATAATGGAGTAATAATAGAAATCACGCCACTGTCAATCGGTTGCTACATTAGTCTGAAGCACATTTCCCCTCTGAGGAGGCTTTCAATGACTTCATTCAAGTGCAGGCAGGAGCAAATGGGACATTGAGCATACCAGCTGTACTACTTCAGTGATTTGTGTCCTGGCTTAGGGGTGCAGCGCAAGCGCTGGTGCTGTGGATGCCTGAGTAGATATATCTCTGTCACGTTTCATGGCTGTGAAAGGTCAGTAGTCAAATGTTTCAGTGGCACTTTTTCTAGTATAAAGGGTGAACCTGGCATTTATTGCATTTGCTAATGTAGGAGTTGATAAATACGTTCCTTTGCATGGGTGGTCTTCTGGGATGTGAGGTCAATGACCTCTGTAGCTGCCATACAGATCTTTGACGAGGCAAGATTTGCTTTCTTTGTGCTTTTAAAGGTTAAGGGGTAGTATTAAGAAAAATCATAGTCTCGTTCCAAGATTATTTGTAGAAACCCTTTCAAACCTACTAACGTTTTGAGATATTCTTGTAACACAGCATAACGGCTTAAGTGTTTTTGTTCTGATTTGAATAAAAACGTAAAATATGCTTTTTTCTTAGTTCCCAGGTATTTAGTGTACAGTGATTCTTGGGCCCAGTAAGCTGCTTTGCTAACAGTCTGAGTTGTATTTTGAATTTGCATTTTCCTTAATTCTTCATCTTGACTTTTTCAAAAACATCCTTAGTTTTAATCCTGCCTATCATTTGCAGTTTGTTTTAGAATTAACAGCCTAATTATTCAAACTTTAAAACTGTGACATCAGGTAACACAGGGGAAGCAGGGATCAAATGGCTATTTAGTAGCAGGACAAACTGAACTCTTTGAAAAGGCTGAAGAGTTGCAGGAGAGGTTTAACAGTCTTTAGGTGAAGGTAAGGTATACAGTGCTGGGTTACAGCTTTATAGTTGGGATGATATTTAATTACATGGACATGACAAAAAACCTCTGGTGTGCTTCATCAAAACAAATTAATCTATTCCCTCTTTGTAGTGTCAGTGCTTACAACGGGGGTGGGGAGGGTAATCCTGGGAAAAGTAGTATGATTTCCATGCAGCAGGCATAGGTGCAGACAGGAGCCATCTACTTGACAATATAAATAGATGCTGTTGCAGCAATCAATTTCATAATGAAAACTATTTCTTGATACTCACCACATTTCCTGATTGATCTACTTCAATAATCACATATGTTTGTGCATTTTGATTGAATATGCTCCAGTACAGCTCTGAGAGTGATCTTTATATATATAGTGTGTGTGATTTTTGGTTGGTTGGTTTTGGTTTTTTGGTTTGGTTTTTTTTTTTTTTCTTTTTTTTTTTAACGGGAAGAGTGATATTTTGTGTTTGAGTTGTAATGGTTGTTTTCTGAGTGTTTTCAACGTGGAGATAAAAAAAGACATAGTGAAGTTTATCATGCTGTATTTTGCTGTAGCTGCATTTTGTGGTTTTTGTCTGTGTATTAGATACTCAATATGCATTCACAGGATATGAGTTGTTGTACATGCAAATGGTTTCACGATTCTTGAAAAGAAATTTACTTTTTGTTTTCTTAAGGATTTATGTTTTTCAGTAGCACTTAAAAGCAAGGGCCCCTTTGTTTTAAGCATAAGGCAAACAAATGGAAAATTGACAGTGTGTACCCAAACAGTTCTCATAGTGTGAAAGAGGAGAAGTAACAGGTGGGAGGGACAAATAAGGATGGTGGTGGCGAAAACAAAAAATAATGGAGTGTGGGGTTTTTGACTGAAAATTCAAGTGCAGTTCTATGACGTTTATTTGTAACTGTTAAAAAGCTGCTTCGGAGATAGTGTTGTTCATATTGTTGTGTTTGGGGTAAAAAAAGATTTCTAAACCCCTGAAGGAATCTTGTAGTAGGCTGTTGTGCAACTTCAGCTGAGCTTCTTGGCTCTTTGCTTACGATAGGTTTTTCTTTTAGGCAGAGTCTCTTCTGTTAAAAGAAAAAAGTAAGAAATGAGGGACAAAGTTTCTCCTTTTATTTTGTGTTGGAAGTAGCAGAACAACATGTAATAGCTGCGCCCACTAGTGCCACTTTGGTTACAGGTCTGTCAGCATTTCTTCTGCTGGTGTCCCAACCCTCCCTGCCGGTGTTGGCTAGATCCTACCTAGCACTTAAATGCTGAGCTGGAAACTGGTATGTAAAGTGTCATCTTGGGCAGCTGGACCATGGGAAGATGACATGGTCTTAGATTTTTTTTATTTTTATTTTTTCTCAGCAGTATAAAATCTAAAGAATTGAACTTGTAATTCTGAAAACAGTTCACCCATAATGCAGCACTAGGCAGAGGTAAATTAAGGACGTGCCTGTTGCTCTGCTGCTGCGCTTTTCTTGGCTTCAATCAGATTGTGTAATGTTAACTTAAACAATAGCTTTCTGTGGGTGAATCTGTATAGCAATTATACTGGAGATATATTACAAAATAATAATTCTCAGCATTTCCATACCTGTGTATTGAAGCAGCTATTCTACAGTTTTTACAAATTAAGTATTGCACCGCTCCTTTGTAGTTAGCAGAGAAAGCTTTTTAAATCAGAAGTTGCCTTTCTGTGCATGGTGTTCTGCAACATCTCAGATTTTATTAGTGTTCAGAATAAATTCAGTTGCCAAGCAGAGCTACTTCCCAGAAACCTTCCCTGTTTTATTTTTTAGAGTGTCTCACCACCCCACAGGCAGCTGCTGTTGGACTGTGCAGTAAACATTCAAGATGGCGTTTTAGTAGTTGTCCTGAAATTGAAATATTCAATATTTTTAAATGTCTGACTATTTTTAACAGCTCCATTTTGTTGTCAGGCTTCAGTATCTCTTAGAAAATATTCCAGTAAGAGCCAGTAAGATGTGATTTTTTTTCAGTTTCCAAGAATACAACTTCAATAATAAAAAAATGGAAGGAAATCAAAATGGCAGGAAATCAAATCATTAAAATCTTAGAGATATCTTTTCCTCTTTATTCTGATTCAGGTACTAATGCTAAATTATGTCAGACTAAATGGGGAGAAAATGTCATGCTCTTAGTCAGTTGTTAGCAGCAATATTTTACAGATTAAGACTTATCACAAGATCCTTGATATCTTCATGGACTTGCCATCAGAGATCAGGGGTCCAGACTTGTTCAGTTCATGTAAACAGCTGTGGCTGTGGAGTATATTGTTTCCTACAGCTGACTTCATTTTGTACCTGCTTAGCACATTGATGCAGCAGAAGGGGACAAGGACAGCAAGATGGGAGAAGAGAATCCCCAAATGTGATAAAAGCTTGAAGTAGTGTTCAAGTAACAGGCTTTCGTTTTTTCATTAATCTGTCTGGACAACACTAGAAGTAAAGCAGTGCTGGTTTCTTTTTGCATGGAACAGCTTAAATTCACATTCTTCCTCCCTTCACCCTTCATCTTTTGATGCCCCACAATGTTGAATAGTGAGTAAAGTTTTGGGGCACATAACAAACTTCTGATGGATCACCCTGAACCCTCAGTTTCCAATAGCTGTTTCCTGGCAGCTGGTATAATTTCTCTCTGACCTCTGTTTGAATTATTTATTTGTTCATCCAATAACCCTATTAAACAGAGCACTTAAGGACTTGCTACATCAGACTTCTTGTGCATTTTCTTTTTAGGCTACACTACATTCAAATTGAAAATGGTAGGTTCTGGGCTCAGGTGACTCAATACTAAATTTATAAAAATATATAGGTAGAGATATACAGTGTGTGCCACAATCCTAACATTCATTCGCCTTTGTCAGGTAATGATGGATAGCTTGTGATTCATTGTACCAGAATAGATCTCAAAACATGTTGTTACAACACTTGTTTTGTGTTGTGTTGCTTCTTTCTGTTGTGTTTCTTTGTTCACTGGAAGAATATTGTGCAATTGCGCATATAACAGATAAAAATGCCACTCATAAAAATTATATATTCATATGTCTGTTTTTCCCCTGAAATTATGCACTGTAAATTATTCTTTTTTTTTTATTTCATCCAATCCCAAAGAAAGCAGAATTACTTAGCATATGTATACCATAAAATTCTTACCTAATAAGCTGTGATTATGTTTCAACAAGATAAACATCATTTAGATCAGATCTAACTATAGTAATGAAAAACATGGAAATGAGTCTTAATTGGGCCCTAGCACAGAGTCTTTCAGAACACAGACACAGAAACCCTGAGTTTTTTTCAGAAACCATCTGGAAGTTCTCGTGGTATTTGAAGTGCATGCTGGAAGTACAGAGGTTAACACAATCTTATCCTCTTTGGTTTGTTTCCATTTAATCGCTCAATCAGTAGAGATCTTTATTCACAAATGGTATTTATTTTCCCCCTAGCTTCTCCCTGACCAGCTGGTCTTACTTCTGGAGACTCTCTTGGAGGAGAAGACATTGTGTCCTAGAATACTGCAGCACTTAGAGAAAACATACCAACTCCGCGAGCAAGATGCTGAGGTAATTCACTTTAAAAAAATCTCCTTAACATATGCCATTGCATTGTTGACCAGGAGTCATATTGTTCCACTAAGATCCAGGCTTTTTTCCATGTCTAGATATGAAATTGGATATTCTTAACTCCAGTATTTTTGCTGCTTCAGCTGTGTTCGCATACCATGGTAGTAGGAGACAGTGCAGCCAAGGTATCATTACTGTTGACCATGTACCTTGGGCAGCACATTTGCTCAAGTGTTGAATTTCTCGCTGTGTCATGGTAACTGTGTATTAAAGCCCAGTTCATTTTAGTTGTGTGTTACTGTCTCCAAATGCAATCGTCAGCCCATATTGTTCCTGTTTGGGCGCTCCAAAGTCTCAGTTGCTCTCAAGAGAGACTACAGTATGTTCTGGTTTGGGGCATGAGTTTAAGGGAGAATCAGTTCTTTACAGTTGCTCCTAGTAAGTGCCAGGGATATTAACAGACCCTGAGGAAAACACTGTTTTATATCATATTGTAAATGCACCTTCCCCCTCACAGGCACATGTGAGGCTAGCATCACTGCTCCAAAGAGCTTACTCTTCGGAGGGCAAACCATTAAATCCTTATTACCACGTGCAGCACTAGCTGTTTTATAGAGTCCATGGAAGAGTTACAACAATTAAGGCAACAGAAGCTGTGGCTGAAAGCACCCTTGCAATGAGCCTTTGCTTTGAACACAAAGTATTCAGAAGGGGAGGCAAGAAGATGGAATCAGTCATGAAAATAAAGGATGTGTAGATATATATATATGAACAATGGGTAATTATGAAATAGCATATGATCAAACTAATGTGCATGGTAAGGGAGCATAGTAAACTTGACATTTGACTCTTGTTTAATTAAAAAGTACGGTGAAGGCTGTGAAAAATCAGGGTGCATGACTTAACTTGTTACAATTAAAACTTTATGGCAACAATTACAATTTAAGGAAAGAGCGAAATCTCTCTTCTTATGCTGAAGTTGCAGGGTGGACACTTATGAACATTAGGGAATCCAAACATTAACATAAAGATAGATAGAACAGAGCTGTAGTTCTTTCTTGGAAAAAAAATTGACATTTCAACTGTTGCGTTTACTGCCCCTTGTGTTTTCTGCACCGTTTTACTTTTTTGTTGATACAGGATTCCAAATGCCAGAATTGTTTTTAAGTAGTACTTGAAACAACATTTCTATTTATAGCTATGAGAATAGATTTTAATCACATCTGAATACCAGTGAAATGTCAGGGGTTCTATAAAGGGAAGAGGAATTAATAGGAAGATAGATCAAAGCAATAGCTGTGGGGTTGGTGCTTCATGCCTCTGAATTGTAAGCATCAGGCTACCAGCTTTGCTTTCTCAGGTTTTTCCTTTCTCTTCACTTTCATGCTTTCTTTTTTCCTTGTGGTGTCACACAAAAATACACAAGTGACCTGTCAGAATTTTTTGGTTTTTGGAAAAAGAACCCACAAAATTCCAGCCTCGGTGAAAGGAGCATAATCTCAATTTTATTTTACAAGGTGAAACCAAGGGCTTAACAGACATTGAGAAGTACAACTAAGATAATGTTGCCATTAGCATTTTACCATTCATCAGATGCAAGACACCTGTAGTCCTTTAAAGGGAGTGTTAGCTTATATGCCCTCACGGACCTGAGGGAAGGATTTTTAATGCTTCTTTCTCCAATACATGCACAGGGGACTTTTCTTATCATGACCCAGAGGCAAAGAACCAATGTCCAAGCCTACAGCTAAGTTGTTCTTGTCTAGATTTGATTTGTGAATACATTAATCACTTCAAGTGATCCTGTTTCATTACTGGAGCTCAAATGTGCTCAGTAACTGAATGTCAGAAATGGATCATTATAAATACAAGTATAAAAAATTGCAGGCAGGAAAATAAGAAAGCCGTCGATGTCAGAGGTTTCATTCAGGGATTTTTGCACGTGTTTCATCACCTGTGTTCCATCCAACAGGAGAAAGTTAAGAAATAAGAACTTTTTGACTTATTTTTGACAATTGGCATTTAAGTTCACATGGATCTTCCAGTAGGGATCAGCAATGGTACAGCCCGTACTATATGAGAGTGGTGCACAAAGTAAGTTCTTTTTTATGTTAAACAAAGTTTGGTCATAAAAATTGTACATAAAAAGTTGTCTGCACAGTCCAGATTTGGAAGGATTTCCCTGTATGCATTGTAGGTATCTAAAGGGTCTTCTACAGCATCAGAGGGAATAAAAATACTAACATGCATATGTGATTCTGAGTACTCTTGTGAGGGCAAGAATGTTGCACATTTTGTAGTACTTACATGGAAAAAGTGAAGGATTTGGATAATCTCACCTCATCAGATAGGTGTGTTTGGAGGAGTAAAGGGGCAGTTAGCTACTGGATTTTACTATTGGGATGAAATTAGTTGAGGACCACCCCCTGTCTCTGCCCATTTTAAAAGACCTAAATGTTCTCTATGGACACATCAGAAAAGTAGTGTGCTGACACAGAACCACCCCACCGAAGCAAGCCCTGGAAAAGCACTGGAGAAAAGTTTCCCGAGGTTGCTTGAGCTTGGTTGACTGAAAATGAGATACATGTGCATTGGGCTTGTTTTGTCTTGGACTGACTTTGCAGTTCACTCATCGAGAAGGCTGTGAAACACAGCTCACCAACTCAAATTTCACAAATGCTGCAAAAGAGTTCATTATTGGGGGTCATTTTGTCCTACACAAGTACAGCATGGGAAGTCTTGATTCATGTTTCTAAAAGCTTTTATATCTGTAGTCCTAATGCATGTTTATTTTGACTTTGAAGTTCTGTGTGCTTGTTGTTGTAAAGCGGTGTGCAGCTGGCAGTGTCTGCACTGGCCCATGGCAACATGCAGGGCTGTCCTCAGTGAACGTTGCCAACAGCACTATTTGGTACTCTTGAACACTCATTATGACATGCATGCCCAGTCTGACCAACATAAGGGCACACCGTACTTCAGAAAGGAGAGGGGAGTGTGCAGTAGGATATCTGCCTTGTTTTGATTCCTTTGTAGCATCCAGGAGAGGAGAGAGGCGCAAGTCAGCCTTTGCCTGCAATTTAACTGTTGATCTTTCTTCAAGGGGTGCTCAAGATGTGCCTTCCTGGGATCTCCTTAGCAGCTCACTGTAGTTCCTGTCCTCTCTCAAATGAGGTTTCAAAACAGATAGGTAGCTTCAGAGGTGGGTAGGAGGTCAGTGGTAACCTGTCCCTTATAAGACAGAGACTGGTTTGAATGCTTCAGCTAAAAAAAAAATCAGAAGTTAGGTCACATAATTCTGATTCACAATAAATTCAGACATCTCTGACAGCAACCTTAGAGCTGCAATAGTCAGAAATGAGATAATGATGGCTTAATCCCATTTCAAACTGGTCTGCCCCCAGTCTTGGATGCTACAAGAGGCTTGCAGGGCATCTGCCTAATTGCAGAATTTGTGAATCCTTCCTATTTTTTTCCAGTCCATATCTATAACAAATCATCATTTAATTTTCTATTTACTGTTCAAACATTGGAATATATGCAAAGGCACAAAACAACAAGGTTTTTTTTCCAGAGATTAAATTCACTGATGTAAATTACTTGCATTGAGCTTGTCCAATATATCTTTAAGTACTGTTTTGAGAGCAATGAAGATTTCAAAGTTTGAAGCCATTTTTCCAGCACTTCTCAGTGCCTTGAGCCCATCAGGTTGATGACACCTCAACTGGTATGACTATGCAAGCTTACTTTGTTCAAGGACATGCTGTTGAGGACTGTAATTTTAAAAAAAAAAGGAATCAGTTAGTTACAAATATCTTAGCACAACACTGGGAGCTCAGGATAAGACTCTGAGTCCCTTAACTAGAAGAATGCTGTGAGTGTTGCCCTTATTTCTGTTCAGACATACTCATTTGGTCAGGGAGAGGCCTGTAACGTGTGTGCCCAAGATCACAGGATGGCTGAGTAGTAGCCTGCAGAATACTAAAATCAGGCTATAGGGAAAAGAGCACCAAGGCCATAGGAGAAGGGCAGTGGGCGGATGTGACACTTTCAGTCCTATTTCAGACTTGACACTATTTCTGCAAGTGTATTTTGGTTGTTGGTGAATTACCTAAGACCTAGTGATAAAAAATACAGAATGTGGATGAAGCAGAAAGAATTGTGGTGTTTTTCTGCAGACTTTTCGCTGCAGTTGGCTTTTCTTTCTTTCCTACTGCAAGCATTACTTTTTTATAAAACATCTCGCCTGCACAGCATATGGAAAGTTGCTTTGTCAGTTTTCCTTGTCTCAGCAAATTGGCTGAAATGCTCTTCACTTACATAATGCTTTCCCTGTATTCAGGATCATAACATGGTATATTTTGGGGAGAAAGGAGTGACTATAACTGTTTCTGCACAAAATGTGAGTAAAATAAGTTAAGATCATAACATCGTCAGTCATGTGGGTGGCATGAAGCCATTCTCACACAACTGCTTCATTGTGCTTGAAATCTGCCTATGAGACCAAGGCTATAAAGGGGTGGCATCTTATTTCACTGACAGAAATCCTGTCATGCTAATACAAACCATATAAGGTGCTTGGCATCCTAAAAGTGGTAAGAATTGTGTTTAGGACAAAATAACTTTGATTCATTGATCTTTCCTAGCCAGTGAAAAGCTGGCAGACATGGTGGTAGGAATGAGTCACAATGCAGTATCTGTCTTGCCGCTTTCCATCTGATGGGGACTGCCTTGAGCTGAGCACATTTCTTGCACTGCGTTATCCAACTGTCCTGCCAGTTGTGGCTGGGCATTGTTAGAAGGCGCCCTCATGGAACAGAGCCCTGTAGAGCACACTGTAAAACTGGATGGGAAAAGGGAACAGCTTGGGAAAGGTCATTCCATGCTCACAGGCAGACAAGGCACTCGGTGAGCTTTTCTTTCAGTGAAGCCACTGAGCTAGTCCTCCCTTGGGGCCAGGGGCTCAGGAGCAGTCTCCAGCTTTTGAATAAAATTAGCAATGTGTTGCAAATACCTCCACAGGCTTGGCAGTCCTTCTTGACTGGACTGTGGAGCAACAGATAGGCATGATTCGGGCAGCGGTGTTGCAACTGAACACGATCCTTTTCTGTGACCTGTGTCATTTTTGGTATGAACCACCAATTCAATAGATGAAAAAGCTAACAGCTTGAGCTGATGACATATTACAGGACACTACTTTCTTCATAATATAAGCAAATACAGTAATTTTTTTGTTTCTTCAAAAGTAAAAATAGTTCTTGTACTTATTCCATATTGAAGCATACAGCTTATTACTCAATTTCAACTCAAGTCAGGAGGAGATGCCTTATTGTATATATGAGAACATGTTTTGCAGGACATACAAAGCTGCTCTAGAAATTTATCATGGATGCAAAATGAATTTTGCCTACATTTTCTTTTCTTGATGTTATAGTCACAGCATTATTGTAGCACTAGAGATAGGTAAGATTACATTGACTAATCTTCTATTTGCAATTGAATTGCAATTAGCAATTCAGTACTTAGGTTCCTAGAAAAATCTCTGTAGAGCAGTCTGCCTGCATGCCAGATTTGTTTCTGGAATAAATAAGATTTGAGATTTGCATACACAACCATAACTGAGGTGGCATGTTTGTTAAATGTAAAAGAAAGAAGAGAGCAGAAATGCAAGTTTTAACATAGTGAAATTTCTGTACTCTGTTTTTACAAAGTCATGTCATCGGTCTGATGCTTTTCACACTCATCCTCACAGGAATACTGTTTGTTTTCCTTTGCTCTTCTCCCAATACTTCCCCTAGCAAATACTACCAAAGAATATTTCACTGTCACGGAAATTGTTCCCCATTTTCAGCTCATTTCAGAGTACAGTGGACTTTCCTCATCTCCTACAAGGGAAATGCATCAACCGGAGCAGCAGCCACTTGTCAAAAGGTCCTCCGTGATCTTCATATGCTTTGAAGTGAATAAGTGAATACAGTAATTTCTTATTTGTGTTGCATCTACATGCAGTTTGCAGGCTCTCTGCTCTTTGGCACAGGGTGGTACTGCTATTACTATTGGTAAAGATTTTTTTCCCAGTGAAAGGAACTTTGAAAGGGAGTGACATACTCCTGGGAGTATGGCACTTGCTCCCCAAAGATGAGGCCCCAAATTCAGTGTGAAGCTAAGAAAATAGGAACAGGCTGAGGGAAAAACATTTCCAGTAACAGCAGTGGCAGTTGTCCCCTGGGTCTGACTCTGGCTCACGTGCCCTCAGGTACGAGCCAGACTCGTAACAGAGTGGATGTGTTAAGACGAATTTGTAAGACTGAAGAATAATCTCAGGTAGCTTTTCAGGTTTGTTTTGTTGCTACATCCAAAGTACAGGGGGCTTTTACATCCTCTTAAGAAGAACAGAATCCTCCATCAGCATTAGCTCTCCGACAGGCATGATCAGAGCACAAGATTTATGGAGCACTGGAAGTAGCTTTGCACCAGTCAGCATTCCTGATCCCACGCCCCTCCAGGAGCCAAGAGCAACACGTTTGTTCCAAGTGATCTCACTCGCTGCTGGGTGGCATCAACAGCAGTTTCCAAGCCCCAGACTGGTGCCATTACCAGCACTGTTCACTTATAGCCCCTTGTTTTCTAACTGGTTTGGGGACTTAATTTTGTCCTTATCTGGGAGCCTAACAACTTAGCAAGCCTTGGAAAGTGGGGGAGCAGGTGGTAAGAGGGGACCAAATATGGAATTGGGTTGGTTTGGGTTTTTATTTTTTATTGTTTATCCCAAGAATCCATGAGGAAGAGACTGGACATAGTTCCTGCTTTTCTATGTCCTATTGTCCAGAAAGGAAAATGAAGTGATGGAGTCCTCTTGGCTTCTGAAATCAATCTCAAAGGTGCTCTGAATTGGGTGCTATAGCTTTATATAAAATTTCATACAGTATTTCTGTATAAGGCAATACAAAACTAGCATTGTACTACAAGCTGCTTGGCCTTGTAATGAAATTTAAAAGGTTGCTCTGTTTGTTTGCATATATATGATAGCACTGACATAGCAGCCAGGATATCAAGGACAACATAGTTTTAAAAATACAAACAAAAGCTCCAGCTATTATCAGTGGGGTATTTTTGTTTCATTTAGAAGCTGTGGGGATTTCTGTGCTAGTGTGCTGCATCCTCTTTGTTTGTTTTTGTTGGTTGGGGTTTTTAATTCTGAAAAAAAAACCTCCAAACAACCCAACTTAAAGATACTTTTTATGTAAAATAAACTGATTCCGAGGCTACATCCAAACAGTTCATCTAGTATTTCTTGTTCCTGTATAAAGGCTGACTGCAGATACAGGTTATGCCTGGATAGGACTACAGATTTGGAAAAAATTTGCTATGCCACAAGCCCGTGAGGTCTAAATAGTGCAAGAAACAGGACGATTCAAAACTGCTAACTGTAGCTGTTTCTGATGTCATTACCTTAGCCGCACAGATCTGGTCCCACCACTGAGTCACTGGCTTAATAATGTGTGGGTGAAAGTCTGCTGTCTTCCTTTCAACTCTGCACCATTTAAATACCTTTGGGGTCGCAGTGCCCTGGTGAGGAATTTCATTGTGCTCCACATGGAATAAGCATCATCCTAAACAGCAACAGTCACCGTGTTCTTGGGGGTGGGGATTAACAGAGTTGATTAACAGGATTAACAGACTCAAAAATCTGTAATGTGGAGTAAAGTCTAGATGTTCTCATTCCAGGAATGAGCATGTTTCTTCTGAGTTATAAAATCAAGATATACTTCACTTAAGAATTTTTGCTGGAGGTTGGGCAAAGAGGGGTGTGTGAGAGTGATGTGAAAGGTCTTTGTCTTTAGAGTCAAAATCTCATGCTTAATTATTATGAAAATTGGAAGCAAAGTTTTACACCACGCAAAATTGGAAGGATGTGAGCATAGGCTGGGTAGGCTGGCTGTGGCCTAAGCTGTGGAAGAGCCAGACAACAGCATTGTTCATTGCCTGGAATTTGAGTCTCATTTTCATTTGGAGCTCCAGATTCTGTCTTTGGCAGTGATCTTGCCTGGAAATCACAAATGTTTGGACTACAGTCACTGTGGGAGACCAAAGATAAAAGGAAGGCACTTTGTTTTTGCCTCTAGTTACAAGAGGGAGGAGATAGAAGTAGAGAGATGGAAAGAGGGGCACAAGCAAAGGGGATAGCTTACTGTTGCCTTGATACTTGCAGCAGCTTTTCCTTCTGCTGAACACAAGTTACAATTTAATAATAATTGGTAACAGACTGTTGATGTGCTTGATCTCAGACTCTTCAGAGTTGGATTTCTGCTTCAGATGTCTGGGTGTTTATGTGCTTTCTCCCACTTTAACTGTTGGTTTTATAAGACCAGCACACTTTCATGTGCATGCATAAATAGCTTGTGTTAAAATACATATACGAACACTGTATGGGTAAAAATGCTAGCTTACACATACGCGGTCCAGAGACAGTGGTGATGGGAAGTATTTGAATCAATTGCAATATTAATAGGAAAAAAAAAACCAACACATTATGTTGATACCAGAGATATTCTAGCCATTATTGTAGACAAGGGTTTCAGTAGGGTGTCAGAGGGAATGTGTTGGATGAGATGGAGATGCAGTTGTGGTGATGCATTTCAAGTAAGGTGGGGACATAGATATGTGCCATTGCTGGGCTTATATATACAGAATCATAGAAGGGTTGGAAGGGACCTTAAAGATCATCAAGTTGTGGGTTGTCCCTGCAGCTCTTCTTGGTGGAGGCTGCCATGGGAGGTTGGTTGTACATGCTCACCATAGCTCCCAGCTGGCAGAAAGCATGAATGGGGCTGCTGGGAGCAAAGCCATGGAAGCATGCTACCAGCCCTCCATTGAAGATGGGGAAGGTGTGACATGCTGCAGGGTCAGGCATGGGTGCATGTCTAGTACTGCCAATGGGCTCTGGGACCCCACCTGCTCTGGTGCAGGGTCCCACTGGGACGCTAGCATCTCTCCCAGTGCTAGGGCTGCCACTGGCCAGAAGGCAGCCCTACTCCTAAGAGCCAGCAGCACCACAGCGAACTAAAGGTCAGCCCACATCTCCAGTGACATTGTTAAAAAGGCAGTTGATGATGTCTTTTTTGTCATCTCCATCTTGCTGCAAGCTGGGAACAGCACTAACGCTCTGGTGTGCTGAACAGGCAGTAATGAAAAGGCAGGGGAAAAGGGAAGCATTTGGTTCCAGAATAAGTACTTCAATTTATGTTTTTAATTAAGACTTATTTATAAAGCCTTTGTTTTTCAAATTAAGGGAGTTTGTATGCTGTGTTAAACATTTTCTTACCTCATATGCACTGTGATATAAGAGCTGCTCCCCCTGGCATGGAGAACGTGGGGAGAAAAACTTTTGGACACAGCGGGGATAAGCTCTCCCACCGGAAGTTATTGAAGCTGTCACACTGCCTTGGTGCTGGTAGCCCGCCTCTCATCTAACTGTGCTGTGGGTCACTGTCCTATCATCGCTTTCTTGGTCCACTGTAAGAGAAGAACAAAAACCGGAGGCCAGATCCTGTTGCACGTCTGTCTCCTGTTAGACAGGTTGAGGAGAGCAGGCTGAGGAGCACTTGGATTACAGAATTAGGCATTCTATCTTATTCACAGTGACAGCCTTGACACCAGAAGAGAGAGGCACCACCTGTGCCATCTTTGAAGATGGATTAGACATGGCTTCTTAGTCGCTTGCTTTTTCTGACTTCTTTTGGAAAATCATCTTCTACTAACACAGATGTCACTGATCACAGATGGGGCCCACATGGGGAGAAAAGTGTCTGGTCCCTAATTGGGAGCTCTCTGTTTGGGAACCAGAGGCAGGGAAAAAAGTGCATTTGTCTTTTCCAAACAAGTGCTCAGTGTGTGTTTCATTGCCAGGAATTAATCTTTTCCTGAAATTCTGCCGTTCAGTCACTATGCCTTCCTGATCACAGAGAGCAGCAAGGGTGCCCTCTGCTCTGGTAAGGCTTTTAAAGCAGCATGTTTCATAATTTCTGGGCTTCTCTATGCTCACGTAGATAAGACCCTCTGTACCGGCTGTGGAGGAGCATGTGTTTTACTTGCAGGTGGAAGTGGTGTCACGTGTTTAGTCTGTGGGAGCTGGAGAAGAGGGATCTGATCAGGTTGCTCTTAAGCGTGGCTGTAGTACTACAGAAACTTTTTAACAGTAAGGTTCAATTTTTGTTATGTAGAACTAGGGAGAGGAAAGGATGGGAAGGAAATACATGCCCATAAATCACATTTGTAAGGGTGAGAAGGTTCAAGCCTGCGCCTATTGCTAACTGAGGCTTGCACAGCCATGGGAGCACACTGCCTGACCTGCTGGCACAGTTGCACAGTTACAGGTTCAGACACTGCCAGTTTTCCCACAGTCTGCCAGTGACCAAACAACAGAATTTGTTTTTTAAAAACGAATTTGTTTTTTAAAACCCTGACTGGGCAACAATTCTCCTGTCTGTTACTAAAGGGAGGCGGCTGCTGTATGAGCTCTACACACAGCACCCCATCAGTGCCATTGCATGGAGGAGAGGTAGGGCTTGCAAACCCTTCTTCCCTGTTCCCAGCACCCCTCATAGTGCTTGATCTATGCAGAAATACAAATCTGAAAGAGTGAAATGAATTAAGGAATTAGGATATTGCTACCAATATTGCCAAAATCTAAAGTCTGGTATCCTGCTAAAATTAGATTTTAAGTTGCTTTTTAATGACCAGTTCATAGACCAGGTTTTAAACTATTTAGACCTCGACATAGCTCTCCTCTAAATGAATTAGCTCCTGGCAAAAGTTACTGTGATTAGCCAGACCATTATTACCTTAGGGTTTCCTGAATGTCCATACTACATTTGCTGGCTTGTCAGTAGGCTGAGATACTCACACTGGCTAGTACAGAGGGAAAGGAGATTGTCTGAGGTGGCAGGAACTGGCATGGGGCTGCCTGTGCACTCAGTGATGTCCAGCGCAGAGCTGCTTGATGGAGGTCAGTGAACTCAACCAGCCTCAGGCCCAACTGCCCCTATCTGCACTGAACAGCAATTCCTCTCAGTACTCAAAATAAAATGCAGCACAAGTAAAGCTACAAAAAGCCATTTTTTTTAAAGTCAAAATGTTATCATAACTTTGACCGTAGCTCTGGAAAATGAAATGTTTAATTCTAGGAAAGAGCATTGCATTGTACCAAACAGCATTAATTGAAACTTGACACTATGAGGGTCTCAGGAAAAAAGGTTGCTATCAAAGATGCTTACTGCTGTGATGCTGTATCTTGGTTATGGTTTATTTGGTCCTGCAGTGTTGTCAGAGCGAGTGCTACAAGACCTGAGAGATAGCTTAGGCTTTGAAAAGTCCAAACTCATTTAAACTGTTAGCTTCCTTGCTCAGTCTCCTGAGAAACCTTTGGCACACACTGTAATCACAACTACAGAGCCTTTGTCAGAATGACGAATCCATTCTGCTCACATCCAGTAGTTTTTGGCTATTGAGTACATTTTTTCAGAATGCCAAAGAGGTACTGTGAGAGCACAGTTGTAACACATATGGCTCACACTGCTTCTTCTGAACTGCTTCAGCACCCATGATCATCTTACTTGGGTAAATGTTCGTGAAACCAAATTTGCATGCTAAAGAATGCGTATACTGTGACATAAAAGATAGGAATGCCCACTTGAAATTCAGACTATAGAGCGCAGAAAGTTACTGATGCAACCTGGCTTGGGGTATTAAAGAGTAACAATCTCAGATAAGATAGAGGGGGAAAAAAATAGATCATTAAATGCACTGTAAAATTGGCAATTCTTAAACTGTAATTCCTCCATGTTAAGCAATTGTAAAACTTGTTTTTTATTCCAAATATTGCTGTGTAATATGTGGCATTGTTCCTTAGATATCTAGGAAAATGATCTAATAGTTGAATCCAATTTATGTGCAGATAGGAAGAGACTAGAGATAAATGCTTTGAGATGGAACAGAACAGCATTCTGGTGCTCTGGAGATACCAGCTTCCTTCTTGTTAATTAAAACTAATCTGTAGTAGCATGGCTTGCTTATTTGAAAAAACTTGTCTTTTTTCTTCTAATTAGCCTGGAGTCTGGCCTCTGAGACTTTTAAATTAACATTTAAGATTCAAGTTGTTCTAATTTTTTTTTTTCCCAATAGAGTCTGAAGCTGTATTTTATAAAGATCACATACGCCTCCTACCTTTTAGAAAGGTTCCGTTTTGTTGGACAATAGCTCTTACTGTATTTCAAATTATCCCATTTCCTAAGATCTCTAAGTATGTTGCTTTTGTTCAGTGATTTAGATTTGTTGTCTCGTGGCGCCTTTTAAATTGGATCCAGCTATTAGCAAAATGTACTCATTTTCCCTGAAGCTAGTCTTCCATTCTACAGACCAAAGGCTTAGTAAACTCCAGCTTTCTTCTCCCTTTAATAAAGGCATGGTTTAAATTACTAGCTTTCTAAATCTTATTTGTAGACCTCAAAAGTAAAATACTTATTTTTTGCTTGCATACATTTGATTGAGAACATCAGCAAGCTAGATGATTACAATAAAACATATAAAGCTTTCTGTGAGGATGTTTGTTTTAGGCTTGTCTAATCATTTGTATGGGGCAGAGGAAAATAATGTGGATTAGGCAAAGTAATTTATCACCTGGGGGAGATTTTTTTTGCTTTAAAATAAGGCTTGTTCAAACTAGTTTAAAAACCTTGTTTTTCAGGTATGTCACTGCGAGCTTTTGTTTTGAAAGTCAAGCTATATATTTGATGCCATAGATGGGTTTAGTCAGTCAGCTTCAAGCACTGTTTCCCAAAAGGTGTTGGCCTAGGTTGCTAAAACAGAGATTGTCTTAGAGCTGGATTATTAGTATATTTTATATAAGTATTTATTGCATATAATCTTATGCAACAGCTTGTATTCTCTGAAAACAGACTAAGACATCATATTTCCAGGCAATAATTATCCATCCACAAGAAACCTGAGGTCCCAGCAGACCTCCATCGCTCCCCCAGCTACCTCTCCCCATCCTCAGGAGCACCAGCCATCAGTCATGGGCTCAGAAGTACAGCTCTCAGCCCGGAATCGGAGGCTGAGAAAATAAATTGTATTTCCAACTTTGGCACGTGGGTTCTGCAGCTGCCAAGCCAGTAAGGAGAGCATGGGTGGGTGGGCGGTTACAGGTGCTGCTTCAGGTCCAGACAAAGCTGTATATGCTGTCTGTCAACTGCAACAGGAAGGATTGCAGTAAATTACTTTTCAGGTTTAGTTTATATTGTTCATGGTGTAACCAGCAAAAATGACATATGGTGTGCATCTCTGAACCGTGCAGAAGAGCACAGAGAAATGTGCAGAGAGAAAACTGGGAGAGGACTAATGGATTCTTATTTTTGCCACTGAGTGTTTGCTCCTGGGAGGAACAGAAAAGCCAAGCAGAACATACACAGGATGCAGTACGGTTAGCTCAGTCTAGCCACAAGCTACTTAGTTTTCAAGATTTCCTTTCAAGACTGGTTTGTTAAAAGTGCCTGTGCACATGACTCATTGATTAGGCTGTGAAGCTGTGGGGCCCATTTTACTTTTCCTGCTCTTAGCATTGGAGGAGACGTTGGGAACCAAGTTTATTTTTTTTTCCCTGTCCTTCTCTTATGTGAATAAAATTCTCATGTTTGTGGTATCAGCCTGGGGTGTGGGTTATACTAGAGAAATTACTTCTTTATAAGTGCGTGTATCTGAGAAATGGCTGTGTTTGCTTTAGCTGCAGGTCACGTTACACGGCCATCTACGTGCCACACTGTGTGAGGAGCAGAAGGGGAACCAATGTGTCTGTTCTGTCCAAGCAGTAGTGAAGGTTTCAGTGCCAGCCTAGTGCAGGTCATCCCCTGCCCCTCCTGCACTGGGAGCCAGTCTTGGCTTCTGTGCTGACCTTACTGGGCTCTCTTACGGGACATGGGAGAGCTGGCAGGGGCTGACCGCCCTCCGGCTTTCACCGCCGCTTCAGCAGCGCTTGGTTCCCGTGCAGTTGGCCCTGCCGCGAGAGCATTTGGGGCTTTTGCGGAAAACAGGCGGCAAACGTGTAACCTGAGGATAATAGACATGCTGCCCGAACTGGCAAAGCTCCAGAATTTCATTTTCCAGTCCTGGAAAAGTGCCGGGATTTGTACTCGCCCTGGGAAAGAAAGGGGAAAAAGAGAGAAAGAGAGAAAGAAAAGTTGTCCAGAGATCTCACTCCACAAATAAATATCCTTCTTTAAAACTATTTGAAAGGAGATTGCCAAAAACAGGAACTCTATGGAGGAAGGAGCAAATAAGAAATGGGCACAGCTTAATTTTCTGCATTATCCAAAGGCATTCGGATGATCAGGCCATGATACAAAAGTAAGGCAGACATACACAACATTAATATGTTGTAGGTAGGACCACGTGAACTTCTGTTCTCCATGCAGCTATGATGGTTGCATCAGGAAAGGCATGTTATTGATGATCTGGCTTGTGTGCTGCATGAGCCGGGTTCTTGCTTGCTTATTGAAAGTACTGAGAAATTTAGTCCCTAAAGTTTTATGATCTCCTCCTTTAAGTTTGAGAAATATTTTAATAAATGCAGGGGGAAAAACAGCTTCACCAGGAGTTATGCAGAGTGCCCCATCCCAGAATACTTTATTATCTGCTGTTGAAATACTCTCACTGAAGGCACAGTTTGTGATCATGAGTAGACACAGAACTTGATTGCTTACCTCCTGGCTAAGTGCTGCAGCTGCTCCTGATGTTCCTCATACATGCTAGGTGAATACATATGGAATTTATTATTTTTTTTTTAATGTATGACAGAAGTTGCAGAATAAAGTGGATCAGATGAATACCTACCACCTTTTAAAAGTATTTGTATTCTGTATGATTAACTCACCTTACAGAAGGGAGAGCTGTATGCTTAATTTTTGACCCTTGAAGATTTGGTTCGGGCATGGAGCTGCTTGGTGCTTTGGGAAACACTCTGTAACAAAGCTGGATTTCCTGGGAAGATTTACTGGTGAAATGTTTAGTGTTTCCAGGGAGAAGTAGCAGCTGGGTAGGGTTTTGAAGTTCTGCATTATGGATATGGGCATTTACAGCAAAGTGAGTTGAATCTTGGAAAGCTATTTATTTCTGTAAATTTAGCTCTGGTTCCACTTGCAGGAATCCTAACAGCTGTTATTTTGTCAGCAAAAAGCTTTAAGGGACAGCTTGCTTTCCCTACCATGCGTTGCACTGTATCTTACATGCTGAAAGCGCAAACTCCACTCAGCCACAAAACCCCTAACCATTTTACTTCATCCATAAGTCATGTTCGAACTATTTCTTGTAAGAGGTCAGATGGAAGGAGATACCAGGTACCCAAAAAGGACTCTCGTGGGATATATGGGCATTGATCATGTGTTAATTATGCTAATGGCATTAACATCTAATTACATATAGTCTGTGAAATTTTTCCCAAGATGTAAAGTTGGCAAAGGCTAGGATAACAAGAAAAGTATTGCCAGATACTTTATTTCCAAAAGCAAAAATATGCTTAACTGTGACTTTTCCCCCCTCCCTTTCTGGCTCCCATTCTCAATGCTATCAGTAAATCTATCGTTCAGAAAAAGGTTCATATTCAGTTACTTGATATGAACGCAATTGGGACACAGTTGTGAAAAATATTATAACTGCTAACATTTTACTCTTGCTACGAAAGGTGATTGTTATCAGGTGTCCTGTCATTTGAAAGATGGTAAGAGCAAAGGTTGAAACAGAGAGATTGGGAGAGTGGGAGCAGTTTATTACACTCGACTGTTTTCCTTTAGGATCAGTGCTGAAGTGCTGAGCCACTAACGGAATATAAAATGTTATGTTGATCACTGCCTACAACAGAGGAAGCCTTGCTGGACAGTAAGGTCCACAAGAGTGGCTAAGAACAAAGTCAGAAATTTAAAGACAACAAAAACCGATGTGCAATTCAAGTTCACATTACTTAAAATATTTTTCAATTGTGATTGGCTTGAAAATTTCCTTACTTTTCATTGCAATATGTTAATTACTGGTTTTGTCAATGTGCATTTGGTAGAACAGCCTGTTTCTTTAACTGTAGATGGATTTTAAACACTTCTCAAAGCGTTTCTAATCTATTACAAGCAAAGATATGGTGGCAAAACTGTGTTTCATTTAATGGAAAGCTCTCTGTTTCATGATGTCATATCTAACTCTTATCCTTTTGGTATGGGTTTAACATTGCTACAGAATTATATTTAAGCTTTTTTTATCACTTGGAGTATACACTTACATAGGAGAAATTATCAGTTATATCTTGTTCCAGATATATCATCCTTTCAGGTGTCGGCAGTCTTAATCTCCTTCCCCTCCTACCTTCTAAAAGTATAAAAGAAATTACCTAC
>VXBJ01000762.1:78013-100626 GCA_013400055.1 Nycticryphes semicollaris | reverse complement strand
GTAGATCAAGGATAAGAGGCAGAGGTGACTTGGGGAGGACTCCTGGTTTTAGGTGAGAATAAACAGGGCTCCTTAAATTCTCAGTCTGGCTGCAAACGTAAGGCATCACCTACAGTAATTTGCTAACCGTGCTTTTCTAAAGGTGGGAGGAAATAAATGTTTATGACTTAAAACTGGAATTGCCTATAAAGCTTTGTTTTGTCGTATTCTCTCTAGCGGATGCTGTCTCTGCAGCTAGCACTGTGTGTCGTTTGCAGGAAGTGGTTGTTTCCGACTGGAGCTGCCGCTTACGGCTGCTGCTGTTGTTCCAGGCTGTTGATGGACCCGTCCTCCGGTGCCTACTGAGCTGATATCAGTTCTGATTTTACACACTGGCTCAGTTCAGCAGGAACAGGAGTCGAGCCCTAGAGCAAAAAAAAAAGATGTACCTTTTCTGAGAGCCTTTGAGAAATGCTGTTACTGTTTTCTCTCAAAAACCGAATTAATATACATTATAATGTGCTGATGTTAAACGCTAGATGGCCTAAGGCGGAAAAGCTACAACAGTACTTTTCAGAGAAATGTTGGCTTAAGATGAGAAAACATGTAGATATGTAGCACATCACATTGTATTCCTCTGGTAGCTGACCTCCAGCATTAATTTCAGTGTGACATGCCAGTAACCAAGAGAATGTGCTATTGGATCTTCCCCGTTTTCTCCAGACCTTGTTGTGGTTGCTCTAGAAATCTAACGCGATCATTGTAAATTCTGTAACCACGGTTATGCTCTACTGGTGACCTAAAAAATAACTACGTTTGGAAAGCTGGGGCAATCAGAATGCACAGACAGTCCTTTATCATGACAGAGTAATAAAACTTCTACTGCTGTTTCCATTGCAGGAAAGATCACAGAGAAACTCTTTTAATATGTACCCCGATGGTACTAGGATTTCATTGACCCAAGACATCAAAGGAAGGATTATGTGACTGCTAAAACAATCGGCTGACAGGAACATTTACCTTTCAGTATTTATGTCTTCTAGAGGCTCACTGTAACCAAGAATGCAGGCACACCAAACAAACTACACACACACCCCCACGTGTACTGTGGTGCTAGGTAGTTCTTTCATACAAGAAATTTTGGGTTCATTCCAGTTTGCAGATGCCAAGAACTCTTAATATGAATGATTTTATGCATTCCACTAGTTTGGCCAACATTCATAATCTCCAAAATTCGATGAAACTGTATTCTGTACTTAAACTTTTTTTTTTTGTAACTTATATGCCAAAGTAAAAAGCCAATATAAAATTAGTGTAAGCTTGGCTGGGGTGGGGCTGGGGAGGTTAAATAGAAGCTGAAATAACCTTTGAAAAGTGACTAGCCATCATCCAGGTGATGGGATTGGACTGAAGGAAGAATGAAGATCAACATTCTCTCTCTGTCTTGTTTAGGTTAACTTCTACCAGAAATGTCACCTTCAATTTTCTGAAAACATCTTCCATACCTCTGTGCTGCTCCTTTTGCACAGTGATATCTATCAAGTGTAGCTCTACTTTCCTAGGAACGTACTGCTCCACTGACCAGAAGACATCTTAATTGTTCCTTTTAGAGACTAAGAATTTAAAGCACAAAAATTTGTCAACATACTTACTTTGTACTCTATTGTTTTGCATCAAATGCTGTTGTAAAAATAAATATTCTTTTCAAGTATGTGTGGTCTTTCCATTCCACAGTGGTTCAATACTAATTTACAAACTTAGGAAGAAGAATGACCCCATTTCTGCTTTTGCAGTAGGAGAGACGCAGCTGGAAGTTGCTAGTTAATAAAAATTAACAAGAAATATTAAATGTGGTGATTACTTTTTTTTTAGGTTCTTGTGCTCAGAATCTAAAGTAATAGCCCGCCTCAGCAGTCCAGAGTACAGTTCCTCTTTACGTCACTACATTCTCTGACCTCCCCTTTTCTAGGGACACAGTGTCAGTACCTGAATTATGGAATACTCAGCAACTTCTTTCAAATGCAGCAAGAGTTAGGAACTTGCCCAAGAACACACTGAGGCACCATGACTTCTAAAGTACTTACACTCACAGACGTGGTTATTAAGGGAGCCTGTTCATAAAAGAGTTACCCTTCATTTCACAGGTTTTTCTGCAAATGCCAGCAAAGGAAATGAGCTTGCTTTTTGCTTTTACCAATGTGTAAAGGAAAGAACCTAGAGCTGGATAAGACTCTTTCACAAGACACACAGAAATTAAAGATGTTGTAAGACTGTTCACAGGCAGTACTGTTAAAACTGCATGGCAGGTAAGACACTCCACACATTTGCAAATACCACCAAATTTTTGTTCTTTCAAAACAAACTAACAACTTTTCTTACCATTTTTTTCTAATACTGAGCTCAGCAGTAGTTAATTTTGCTTGCTGCAGCTGTTCCAGTCTGTCTCAGCAGTATTAATGTCAGCATTAACTGGAGCATTGGTCTCCCTCACAACAAATTTGTGATCCATCATGCATTGTAGCAACTGAGAAAATCAACAGAAAATGAACCACTAACACCAGACAATCTAAAAAATGTCAAAGAAGTCGCAGCACTGGCCCTGTATCTAGGCTTGTATGAGATTTTGTTGCTTTAATTACCATGTAGCAATCCAAGCATTGCTAAATGGAGTGAGGCTGTAGATTAAGAACAAAGCTAAAGGTGGCTTCAAATAGTTAGGCACCATAACTCATCAGAAGTAGGAGATAACAGGAGACTCCTCTGTATTACACAGTAGCGAGAGTAACACGATGTAACATGATACCAGTTTAAAATCCTTCTGAATCATGTAAAAAATATCCGAGAGTGAACCATACAAAGTGTTATTTAACTATTTCCGTTTTTAAAAGGCCCTATATGAGACCTTAGCAGAAAAAAAACCCAACCCAATGTTTAGCACTGTTCATTCTACTCAAGATTCTTCCAATGTGGGTGTTTTAATTTCCTGACAGGAGGAACTTGTAGATTATAATTATAGTAAATAAGGCAAACGACAAAAAAAATAATTTTCCAAACTTATTGTTACTAAAATCATTACTGGTAGTGATGTTTTATCAAATTATATCTCTATCCAGATTTGCCTAAAATCTGGTTAAACTGCCCATTTATTGTTTGTTTGTTGAAAAGTATAGTCAGGCATTTGAGAACATGGCAAAAATGTTACACCTCTGGAGGTGAAAACTGACTTCAAGGCTAATATATATAACATATATTCAAGGCTAACACTGTATATTTACATATATACAGTGTACCTGGCTATGACAAGTACAGGTATTCCTGTAGGTGTCTCCGTGCCCTACTTCAGTTTTATAATCAGTCCTCTCTGCATAAAATAAAGCATTTTGTTGGGGGTTTATTTCTCTCTAATTCAGTCCTTTCCAAACACAGTGGTAGTTTTACTTTTTGCATGGCATTAGAAAGCCTGATGCAGAAGGCTGGACTGTCTCCCACTTGACACGGCCAGGATCTCGCTGACTCTTTTCTGGATGTAGCTTTTAACTGTAAAAATGAATCTCAGATTAAGCTAAAACTGTATCTGTGTAGCTAGGCAAGGATCGCCATCTACTCTTCTGTGCAGCTTACTTTCAGAGTAAAGGTAAATCGCAATGAGAGGGTGACCTAGGCAAGTCCCTAGCCCCCTCAGAGGACACGCATTCCTGGTCATGTGCTTTCTGTTACAGACATGGAATAAAACATACCATTTTGCTGACAGCAGTTCCTCTGCTTTGTTTTGTGTCTTCAGCTTTGCTGGGAGGTGCTTGCAGCTGCTGCTGGCTCTGTGCTTGCTCCTTTAGGAGGGAATTAGCTGCAGCCTGTTGCCCATTCCTTGCACATTAAGAGGGAAGGAAAGAGGTCTGGCCTGGAAACAACTGGTCTAGCCAGAAATGCAGCCTGGACAAGTGGTCAGCTGGAGGATACAAGCAGGTCTGAAAGCGTAAGGAGCCTATATAGATTTCTGACACAATAAAAAGCACTATGAAAAAGGATATTGCAAAAAGAAAAAATTTCTGTAGAGCTAGGCCCTGATAATGTACGACAACAGAGTACCGTGGCCAGCCGGTTTATCTCCACAGTGGTCAGTGGTGGGACCTGCTCGGGCAGCAGCGATGGCGCACAGAGGCAGTCAGTCGCGTGTTATGGCTCATCCTGCTGCACAGAACTGCTGTCTCGCTGCTCGTGCCTGAGGAGGGAGGAATGTCCATGCCTTCACAGGTCCCTGCTTTCACACGCATGATTTAAGAGTCAGAAGTGGTTGTATATGAATTATCTAAGCAAGTTCAAATTTTACAGCTATAACTTAATGGTATTTTAATATAACAATGTACTTCTACAGGAAGACTGCTATTTGACACAAACCTCACTCTAATTCATTGCAAACTGTATTCCAGGACACTAATTCTTTATATCTAAAGTAAAACAATGTATTTTGGGTCTTTTAAAATTATAAAATATCTTCCTCTGTGCTACAATTCCTAATATTCGCAAGTCAGGTTTGATGTCCTCTATAACAGGCAAAGACTTTAACAGACACATAAGTGCATTTCTGTTCTTGGCCCCAGTTTTTGTTGCCCAGACTTGTAGTTTAAAAAAAAAAATAATTACAAGAAAGAAAGGAAGCAACCAAAAAGAGGAGCCTGACTCATCTAGAATTTCACCACGAGTCTACTCAGTATAGGTAAATATAAATACTGAAGTAAATGTGTATGCTAACATGGATATGTTCCCACGTTTCAGTGGGCCCAACATATTCTAAAAATTATTTTAAAAACTTACCTTGCTGGACGGCTGACATTTTGTGTCAGCGAAATATAATAAATTTTGGGGTATTCCATCTTAGAATTAAAAAACTAAAGTGACTGGATCTATCATTTGCACAGCCTGCCCATCCACAGAGAAGAGGTGAAAGAGGAAATACTCTCTCTAGCTCAGCTGTTAGAAAAGCGGAACAGATCATCAGAACAAAGTGCATCTTGCTAAAAGTAAACTAACTTTCTGGGTGTTAATTAACAGTAGTCAACATATTAAAATTTGTGCTGTGGTGCCTGGGAGCAGAGCTGGCATCACACACAGAGAAACATACATCTTCCCCTTGCCTGACAGGGTACACTGCGTGACTTGTACCATTACCTAAATTAGCCTAGCAAAAAACAGTTGTTTTTAGTTGCTTGATGTGCTTTCTGCTAGAAACCCATTGCAGATCTTACCTATATTCATCTTGGATCCTGGGCAGAAAGGGAGAGAGAGGGAAGAGAAAGAAAAGTTAACGCTTCTGCCTAAAGAGTAACTGCGTCTGAGGGCTCACTCTGCCAATACAGCAAGCAGAAGCAGAGCTGTTGAAATCAAGATCAGAAAAGCTATAATGAAAAATAGTCAACAGCTATAATCAGAAACCTTTAAATCCCAACAGAATTAGCTTTCCAAAACAGAAGTTGCAGCTAAATTGCAAGGTTTGGGCTTGACATTTGCTCAGCATCCTCTCGTGTCCAAAGTCAAGCAGGCTGCAGCAAGCAACTACAGTGATTCAGTCTGGCCCTAAAAGCAGAGTGTACAGTTGTATTGCTCAGCACAATCTGTGTTTTAGCAAAGAAGCAAACCCACGGGGGAGGAAACCTGAAACATAATAGTGGCTTTTGCAATGCTTTTTGAAGAAGAAATTTAGTGGTTTATGGAGACCACTTTTGTAATTTTGTCATGTCTCCAGAAAGGATGGTAATGACCCTGCCTACTGGAACCGCCCAGATAATGTCTGAATTCAGAGACACAAGTACCAGCCATTTCTATCTCAAGATTTAATTCTGTAGCAAATTTCAAGGCCTGTCTCCTCTGCAGTGGAATTTGATACTGGCTTTCCCCTCTCTACTCACAGACATCTCAAGCTGATAAGGAAGTGCAGCACAGTCATGAGATTAAAAGCACTTACTTACTGGGAGTCACTACAGGTAATGATAATACAGATGGGAAATTTGTGTCTTCAGGTACCATTACAAGTTAGTTCAGAATAAAAAAATGGAACTTCTGTCTTTAGACAAGTTAGATTTAGTAGAAGTTACAGGATCATTAGTCAATACAAAGAAAAGCTGCTTTCTCACACATGAAATGTTAAGGGAACTTTTAAAAGTAGCAAGAAAATAACATATTGGATGCAGCTGTTTTGGGAGCCTCAAACCCACAAGCTAAGAAATAAAATCAAAAGAGCAAAGAGTGAATAAACCATATATACAGGCTGGTTTTGCACGTACATACGAGAAATCTCAAGGATAGTGTAATTCAAAATGTGGATAACAAAGTGGAACTGTTTGTTATGGTCAAGAATATGACAAAATGTGTTCTTTTCAAGATAGTAATATGCATCTGCCAAAGCTCATGGGCCTAACAGACATTTTTATTCAAAATAATAGAACAGAGAAGATCGTTGTTCCTGAAAGCTGCTTTTTTTATGAAATGAGCCCATCTGCCACAGTACAGAACAGTATTTAAAACACGCTTTTAAAGTAGCATGATTTGTAGAGAGATGGGAAGTAGTTAAATGAACAAACCTATGAAAGACACAGTGTTGCTGGATTTTTCTGCTACTTGTTTAGTTCAGGTTAACTGTCTTATATGGCATTGTTGCTCCCTGATCTACCAATACTACAATTCAATTGAATATAAACGTCACAGCTAAAATTTCTGCAACTGAGTTACAACATGCTGGGTTTTTTAATTCCTGCTCACGCTCTCTCCCTTCACACACGTGCAAGGATGTAAAATAGGAACTAAGGCACAATCTGTGCCTTGCTGCAACTCAGGTACAGGCAGCTGACATTTCAAATGTTTGTTTTGGTGGCTGACAGCAATCCAGTGACTCTCCCTGTCTAGCTGCTGGTCGCTAAAATGGGTGAGCACAGCAAGTTCTCCCACTCTGACCATCCAGCTCAAGACCCTGCTGAGGGTGCCTCCAGCAGTATTTTGCCCTGTGGTAGCAACTCCTGCTGCAGGTTTCCCACTTCCCATGACCAGGACAGAGCCCCATGCTGTCTGCAGCCTGTTTGCACATCGCTCTGCACGCCCCTGCATGGGTGGGCACGATCACAGACAGGGCTGTTTTCTGACAAACCCAGTGAAAAAACCAGGAATGACGATCCAGAGTGAACATCCAAAAGAGCTGAGCTGGGCTGAAGGGGAGATCTGTGCACTCACCATGAGTACACTTAAGCCATCAAAAGGGGCTCATGAGGTTTATTCCTTTCCAGCAGCCAGACAGCTGGTTAAAGGAAAATGGCCAATGCAAGCAAGGGAAACTCCTTTTTGGCATTCACTAGTGAGCAGACCACCTAACAGCAAATTCCCAGAATAAGCTACTCTCTGCTAAGGCAACACATGAGCTAAGGCTACCATGAGCATATCTTTTTTTCAATCCAGGCAACCATTTAAGGAAAAACTGTATCACAAGTAAGATAAACTTGCCAGAGAGGAAGGTGGGCTTAAACACATCCACATGTGAATACTGCTAAGAATTAAGTGCTAGAGGGGCTGCCTCTAGCACCAGCTAACTCAGCTACAGTGGTTTGACTTCTGGTCTTGCCCAGCAAAACACACTGATTGCATAACGAACCCATTGCCAGCTACCTGGGAAGCATAAAAGCATGGATTCAAAAACACCCTCGGTGCTCTGGTGGAGGACTCCTCTCATAACATCACAGGTTTCAACTTTTCAAACTTGGGTTTAGCAGAAAGTTGCACTTTAGGGTGAGAATTTCTCACCTTCATACAACCTTCTTATATCAGAAGAAAAACTGCATTTTAATTAGCATGACATTATTCACTCACACAGAACATTAGAATTTTACTCTGTCATCGGATAATGCAGCAAATAAATGTGGTTTACTAGTGTATGGTTTAATAATTGCAAGTCACTTTTGCTAGACGTCTCATCCTAAACTTGTATTATGCTTCAGAATTTTTTTTATTATATCCCCCCGAAACCGAAACAAAGCCAAACATAAACCACCATGGCATAAATTCTAACTTACCAAAACTAGTATCAACTCACTTGCATATTCTGTATGACTTTCTATTAACATCTCTTTGCACTTATAATGCCGTGAATATGGAAACCTGGTCACAAATCCCAGAAGTAACAGATTAACATATTAACTGCTTGTGAGATAAATTGCAATACCTTGGTAATACAGTTGTTCCTACCACACCTCACAAAGTGAAATGTTATTTTGCTTTGTATATGCACTGTACTAACATCTTGGTTGAATGAAAGCTATGGAAGTGGCTTTTGGTTTTTTTCTGGAAGAAAATCCACAGAAGCCACCAGCCACACGCTTGCAAAATTCAAAAAGCTGTAGCTTAGCAGTCTTAGACTGGAAAGAAGCATCACTAACAGACAACTCAAATGTACTGTTTGTATTTAAAAGAACTCCTTGAAGCACAAAAATGTTGAAAAGCTCTCTGTGTTCAGCATAATATCCAGGATTAGAATGTGTGCTGACAGGGAAGGGAACAAGCTACTTGAAGCCTGTTTTCAGGCATAAAAATACAGCCCTCAAGGCTCCAAAGAACGTTTCCAGGAAGCAGTGATTACAGAGTAAAAGACGCACATTAAATGGATAATGCAGAAGCCAACATATGAGAAATCTTCCATTGCTCAGAAGTACCAAATCACACTGTTGACTTCCCCTGGCAAACTAACAAACGTGGCTTCATCATGTCACAAAATCATAGTTTATATCAAAGTTAGATCATAATTCAAGCACTGTGAAAGAGCAAGAAAAAATAAAGACCAAAAATTTATAATAACTATGCTAAATGAAGCAAAAAAAATGCCAGAACAGATGTATCTTTCAAAGTTACAGGTAGCATCAATTAGGTTTCCTCCTTAAAGCCTCCTGAAACAAGCAAACCCTTCTTGTAATATTTAAATAATGCAAACACAGGAAAACAAGAATGTACCAATTTACTACTAATTTTACTCTTTCTGCCTTTACTGCACATTTCCTTTCTGCTTGAATTTATTTACTACTATCTAACAGGATGTTGATTTTGCTTGAGAAAGAAGAATTTTCATGTGCTTTGTTGGTGGAAAAAAAATACGACTGCACTGTTAAAGGATGGTTACAAATTAATCTCCAACAACTGTAATACAGATATAAATATCACACTCATATCATTTACCTAACAAATCTGCAAGAAGCATATATTGCAACTCTTTGACAGTATTTCTTTTAAGTTGTAAAGATTTTACATAGTTGTAATTATGAGACAATTTAAGGACAATCAAAGAATCTCACATCCAACAACCAGATTAGAATTTAAAGCAAAAAAAGAATTATTCATTTTTTGGAGACAAATTTTAGATCATTAAGTATTCTGTGTAGAGCACTCACGCATGTTCCCACTGGACAAATACCTTAGAGCTTCTGATCAATAAACACATAATTTAGTTTAATGCCATGCTTTTCAAGTATGATAGTTGGAAAATAGAAAACTGCATTGCTTGATTTTGCTTTTTTAGATATGTATGGCTACCAACAAATGACAAGTTGCAAAATATCTCATTCTGATTTTTCATTCACAACAAAAGAGAAAAAAAACCCCTTTCTTCACATACATATATCATGTATTTCTTGTTTCTTCATCCGCTGGAATCAAATATTACAAACATAAACAAACTGCCTGAGAGGACATGTAACTTCTGTAATTTAGTCTGATATGACTCACTGGGAACAAAATCGTAAGAAATCAGTCAACAGCATTACAGAAAATATCCTTCCACTTCTCACAGCTAAGGGACACTAAGTACATTACTTTTCTTTTCCATTGCTCAAAAACAAATGCTTATTCAGAAAGCTGTGTTAATTTAAGACACATGGCTCTGATCTTATATGCAAGAATAGTATTCCAAGTAACATCTTCAAACATAGCATAAGTGTTGACATTAAAGTTAGGTAATATATAAGAACATATTACTGCAAAGAGTTAAGATCCTCTGTCATTACTATTCTCCGTGGTTATTTTTCTAATTAAGCTATAAACAGGTTCACAAAACTTCTTGAGACAAATACACTCCTAACAGTAAAAGAGTAAGCCATTTCTCACTGTCCGTGTTCTTTGTATGAGGCACATAATGGAAACAAAGAGGCCAGCAAACTACCTTTGGACACAAAAGGGAAAGAGGTGAGCTGTAACCATATGTCGTCTTTAGAGAATTTGGCCCCTCAAGCTGGAAAATTTCCTTATGCCGAAATTGTGCTTGCTCTGTTTAGTCTGAGTGAAAAAAAAAGATTTCTTAAAAGAATGAACAACAGCATCAGTCATGGCGCACTGCAAATAGGCTGTACAGCCAGCAACCTTTTACCTGCAGTATATCTGTTGGCAGAGACCAGCTATCGGTATAGTGCTTGCAGAGAACACTGTCCTGTGAAATCTGCAGTACGGAAATAAAAATCATCTAGCAAATCTGGAGAGCAGTTTTATTATGAAACAATTTCAAAAAGAACTAAGGAGCTCAGGAAACGCTGTTTTCCTGAGAACACAGAGTACGTTCACCATGAATCACCAACTCTCACTTGAGATCATCGTTAGTTCATAAAAGTAGAATTCTAGAACAAAACAATTTACGAACAACTTACCAACCAAGCAACTGGGAACAATTTGCTCATAAACCCATGTGTAATCTGGGAGAAAAACTGATCTTTAACCAGGCAAACAATAAGATGAGTGAGCTGCTTTAAATGACATAGGTCTCTTGTTAAAGAAGGTGCTCGGAACAAAATTTTGATCTATCTTCAATATTTCACGTTACGTTCCAAAAGGGTAACGTTTCCAAACAAAGGATTATTTTCAAATATATGTGAGGGAACAGAAAGCTGCAGGATATCCTTAAGGAGATATTCTTCTACCCTTGGTAACCTGCGGTGTAACATGTTAATTAAAGTCTGACGCCTGGATAAAGATCTGATTTTTTGGCTTGATAAATGGATGACATAAAAAATCTAAATGTTCAATGTTAGTTTTTGAAGAAATTCATTCAGCAGCTTCACAGTCCTTTGGTTTTCTTCTCCATTACGGTTAATTCTGTATGCAGTACGGATAAGAAGACTACAAACTTCTTTGTTTATATCAGCTGCCTCAATAACCTGAAGGAAAACAGAGAAGGAGAATAATGCAATTATGTTGATAAGTACTGAGAAGTCTCCATTAATATTTGCAACAAAACCACAGATTTGTCCCTTACCCACCACTGAACACCTGAGATGCTCAAAGTTCAAAAGCAGCTTCACCCAATGCATCTCTTTTCATACATCATGGTGGAACTGAGCAACTTTGAGATTTCTACTGTTCTTTCCAATTTAAGAGAAACAAACCAAGGTGTCAGGAAGACTTAAAAGCAAACACAAATGATCAGACAGTGTAACCATTCAGAATTTATCTCCTTAGAAAACAACTAAAAGCTTTGGGTGGGTTTGGGTCACAACTCAATTCTGTAAAGCTATCAAAAAGTAAAAATAAATTCCTCCCCCAAAAGATAACAAAGTACCAGGAAAAGACCCTTAGCTACAATTTTTGCAGATCAGGAGGGACTTTACTCCATGTTATCTCTGCTGTTTTAATCCCAAAGTTTACTATGCTAACCATACCCCCTGCCATGCATCCCACATTCGTTTCACCCCATTCTGCCTTCCATAAATTACCTTCAGGCCTTTTCAGATCACATGGAGAGCATCAATGATTACACAGATACAGTCAAAATTAAACAGAGTGACATACTCTGGCCTATGACAGCTCAGGACCATCCTGCACTGGGGATTTCTGTACATTAGTTATATTGCTTTCTATAAAGAAACAAGAAATTGCCTTTGGTCTTCCTGAAGTGTTTGAAAGCAGTACACTGGTAGATTAAAGCATCACTGCTCAACAGCCACACTCTTCAAAAAAGAAATACTAAAACCACTAGACTGTAAAAGTACATACAACCCCCCTAATTTTATCATACATTCTTATGCCAAGAAGAAATTATTTGTGAACTTAAACATAAAATGATAGAAATATCTTAACCCTTCTTAAACAGAAAAATGTTTATTCAGACAAAAGGAATAAGCACTAAAATAGTTCTTCTGTTCCCTGTGTCATGAAATCAGGCTTCATGTGCCCTATACACTGCTGCAGAAAGGAAAACTTGTGAAGTGCTAAAACCACACACTGACCCGACCTGCTGGCACAAGAAGCCTGTACTTCTTAAAAGACTATAGTTTTATATTTAGAGAGGAATAAATTCCTAATCTCACCCTGCAGCAGCAGTATTTATCTTGACAGACATAAATGCATTATACTGTTTGCACCAATTCCTGAAGGCTGTCATCAAGAATAGCAAGATCCTGTGGCACACTTCTAACGTTTTACTCCTCTTCAGCTTTTTTCACACAGTACGTGACACTCTCTCAGGTCTTTGTTATTTTCTTCTCTCAATTATTATACCATGTTCTTCTCTGTCTTTGCTAAAGCATGGCTTATACCTCATCAAAGCTCACACTTAGTAACTAGCTGTTTTACATCATGGAAAACAGAGAGAAGATAGTTCCATCACCTCTGCAGTAGCTGGATTATTAAAGGAGTAATCTGTAACTGGGAAAAGTAAAATGTTTGCACGTTATCTATGGCAGGTGTAAATGAACTGTACGTGTTCCTTAACTGCAAGCTACTACTACAACTATTTCCGCAGCTGTACAGTCAGGACAATAACCTTTTCAGAGAAATCTTGTCAAGAAGAAAAATATTTTGACTGTAACTGAAATAGATGTGCAGCAGGTTAGGCATGACGAGGCATAATTGCTCTAGTTATGATCTTCTTTAATTCTCTATTATGCATTTTCTTTATTAAGATGTAGGAACTTAAATCCAAAACAGTACAAAAAATAAAATATATATTCTACTTAAAAACTGGAAAAAAAAAAAAAAAAGGAAGAAACACTCACATGGTAAATAAATTCCTGGGCAACCACATGTCCACCAAAAGAAAAGAGCAAAAAGTTGGTAAGAAGATGGGTTGTAAGATGCTGGTTACAATGTTGCTCTATATTTCTTACAGTGTGTACAGCAGCCTCCAGATCTTTGATGGAAAGGACTCTAGGGCTGAAGAGCATCATTAGATGATCGCGGACTGCTTTAGCTTCTACCTGCAGAAAACAATTTTAAGGATGTAGGATCAGGGAAGAGTAAAGGTCATACCCTATGATATTTTTCCTTTGGATTTATTCACTAACAGGAAACTGAATCCTTGGCAGGAACTACCCAAACATTAAAAGAGCTTGAATTTAAGCAGCAAGGAGAATAGGGAAGGAAGGGCTGTACAGATTTCTTTTATACAGATTCACACACACAGAAGTGCACAGAATGGATTTTTCAACTTTCCTTGGTTTTACAAACTAAGCAGGCAGGGCACCAAGCCAGGATTTGACCTTTTTTAATAATAAAAGGAAATGGAGAAACTCCCTCAGCAGAACATGGGTCAGATTTTTGCATTGTGGGAAAAAGAACAGAGGCTCCTCAAGGGCTCATTTCAGTATTGCTGCACGAATCAATTAAATCCCCATGCAACCTGACCTCGGTTGATAAAATGTTCTGGTAAGAATGCAGTTTTTTGCTTCTTCCTCTGTTGTTTGCAACTTATGGTTTCACCTTTTGAATTAGCCAATAAAAACTTATTTTTACTGGGAGTCAAAACAGAAGATTTTGGCACCTACACAATGGAAAAAGAACTATAAGCAACTATTGCAAAAAGTCCTAACAATAATCCTGTTCACTGTATTAAAAATAAACCAAACAAACTGGTAGAAAAAACCCCAAATGAGTAAGTGCAGGCACAATGGAAAAATATACCACTGCAGACTCAAAGGAAAAGGACACCCAACAATGTTCATTAGGACAACTTGTTTCAGCCGTTTACCTGACCTTGCTTTTCTCATCCCTGCCTTACTAACAACGCCACACAAAATAGTCTGAAAAGTCTGATAATTCTTGAATTACGTCCACAATTACATGTCAGGCAACAAATGATACCAGAACCTAAAGAAAGGTAACTGGAATTCTTAACAAGTCTTTATCCCTCTGTGCATCTTATTCTTGGTGTGCCTCCATCCCATGAGCCACAGACGAGACTAATCGTAGCAGGCTCTGCTCTATGAGCTCATGCACCGTAGGAGACTCATTCTTAGTGCCAAAGTTCCTATGACCAACTTCCAAGTTTTGTTCCTCCAGTGTTTCAGAGTCTAAAGTTATGAAAGGACTCAACAAATGAATAAATACTGAGGAGCAGAATATTCAGTCCTGCACATATGAGGGAAGTCCAGGGAACAGCAAAGGTGGCCTTTCTCTTCTTTAGATCATTTTAACCCTATGCATTCCAGTCTTGTTGATATACAAACTCCTACCTAAGGTAAATAGCAGGAAGACAAAATCTTAAGTCATGAGTGCAAGCCTTTCCACACACAAATATGCTGCATTAAAAGTCCTCCAGCTTGGCATCTGCCAGAAGTTCTCATCCCATCTTAATCCTCAACCGGTGAAAGGTGGAGGAGTTGACAAGGAAACCACTCCATTTGAAAGAGCTGAGAGCTAACCTGCCAAAGGACAAATTAAAAGAAAAAAAAATGTCTAACTAATGGCAGAAGCTTTGCATGGACTGTGGGAATGCTTCTGAAGTAGCCTGACCTGTGGAGAAAGAAAGATGTCTTACTTGGAGTAGCTAAAGAAAAGAATCATAATTAACTGGAATATTAAATCTCTGGGAACAGATGAGTAACTGCGTGGGCTGCCAGTGGAAGTTTTTTTCTCACTAAAGTTTGTCACACATTATGACAGAACAACAAACTGATGGAATAGGGGATACACACAGATGATTCTAAATATGGGACAATGTGATTTCATTCTGTGCTGCTGGAGTTAGAAAAATGTCCTGTACCCAGATCTGCACTTACAGCCCTTCCATTTCATTCACTCGTGTCTATTGTTTGGTCTCGCCTTCTTTCTCAAGACTGCATTCTAAAACCAACCCTGGTTCCCTTGCTTCAATATATGAAATCAAACAGAAAAAAAGAAAAAAGTGATTAGAATGTGAGTTTGCATTTGTTGTGGCCCAGTGAGAGTGGAAGGGAAGAAAATAAAATATTGCCCAACACACTGTTGTACATTGGCTATTACATGTAAAAAAGCATGATGTTTTACTAGTGTGGTGTACTGAGATGCATTTTTGCATCAAACAGAATCCATTTTTGATTTAAGGAAAGCTCGAGGTGCTGTGGACAGATTTTGAATCTGGGCTTTATACATCAGATTCCTTGGGCTAGTTCAAACTTGCAAAATAGGTCCAAATTAAAGGCTTTCATGTATCTGCATGTATACACAGACACACAGCACTCTTAGAATCATGGAATGGTTAGAGTTGGAAGGAACCTTAAAGATCATCGAGTTCCAACCTCCCTGCCATGGGCAGGGACACCCCCTTCTTGAACAGGTTGCTCAAAGCCCCATCCAGCCTAGTATTGAACATTTCCAGGCATGGGGCATCCATAACTTCCCTGGGCAACCTGTTCCAGTGTCTCACCACCCTCACAGTAAAAAATTCCTTTCTAGTATCTAATCTAATCTCCCCTCTTTCAGTCTGAAACCATTACCCCTTGTCCTATCACTACACTCCCTGACAAAGAGTCCCTCCCCATCTCTTCTCTAGGGCTCCTTTAGATACTGGAAGGCTGCTACAAGGTCTTCCCTTACAGCCTCCTTTTCTCCAGGCTGAACAACCACAACCCTGTCAGCCTCCTCATGCAGTACTGTGTGTGAGGTTAAAACACGGCTTTCTTCTGTTAGAAACTTAGCATGTGGGAATATAACATACTTGTCACAATCTTATACATTCCAAAAATCATTAAAGATACATAAGAGAAATTAGAATAGATCAGCATGGTTAGGATTCAGGACTGTGTCCGATAAGTATACTTATTGCTTCTACAGCAGTATGCTTTGTTGTGATTTCTCTTGGTTTCCTTGGTAGAAGGAAGCTGAATTCTGCCACACAGTGATTTAAAAAAATACCATTCCTAAATCAGTTTCACTTGTGATTAAAAGCACCCAATATATTCAAAAGAAAGCCAAGAAGGTGCTAATTTACGTAATATATTTTAAAAAGAAGAAAAATGTTTACTAATTGTCATCGAGAAAACCTACAATAATTATCTTTCGACTTCTCCACTGCAACACAATTCCCAGGAGACGTTGTAAAGCCAATACCTTCTCCAGTGTAGACCTTTCATTTTTCTGGTGTGCACTATTTGTTTCATAGCAATATGATATAAGCAGACTAGCGAGTGCTAATTGCTGGTTAGTATCACTACGTTACTTACCATTGTTTGAGTCCTTTGTTGAGTTTCATTCTGAGGACAGTAGTAAAACGCCAGCAGCCACAGCAAAGCATCAGGTTCCACAGGAGCCTTCAGTAATTGCTCTGCTGCAATATCCAGCCATTCTCCAAAATGAGCAACCAAAAACCAGATTTCAAAAAGGTCAGCAACAGAACTGGAAAATAACAAAGACAGCTAAGTATCTCTTGTTATTTAACGTTTCTAATATGTTTTAAGTAAACTGCAAAAGGTACTGGCATGGAAATAAAAATCATTAAACTACTTTTCCACAGATAAATGCCTTACCTGGTAAGCATACAGCCATCTACTGCTCTAATAGTTGAAGTCACGATCAGATCAGACACAACCACTAAGATTCTGTGATTCTGTGATTTGTTGCTACTAAACAGATTAACTTTGTCAGTAGAACAGACTATCCATAACACTCCTTTCAAATAAACTGTGTCAAAATACCATGAATTAAAATACACATCATAAAATTAAACCTTATCATTTACACTCTCCAGTTTAAGGATTTTCAAAACTTAAGGTGTTGAATTCTAACATGTTACTGTCTTATATTGTCTTCCAGTTTCTCTCTGGTGTTTTGCAGATTATTTTCAAGTTTTTGGTAACTCACAAGGAACATGTTTTATGGTAATTCATGAGGAATTACATTTTCATGGATTAAATGTGAAGTTTTAAGGATATTCATCTGCCCACTCTTAAAGTGCAGGTCCTCTTTCATGAAAAATTTGAAGGTATTTACAACTGGGTTACTGCAGTAAGAAAAAGAAAGGTGAGAATGGGTCACAGCTCATCTCTTCACTTTCTCATCTCATCTCAAGATAAGACTAAAGGAAAGAGAAATAATGGGGAGATGCAAACTAATGGTAGGCGTTTCCAAAGCAAGAAGTCAAACTGAGCATGGGAGGAAGGACAGACAGAAGGACAGCTGTAAGAAGATTAAGAACCAGGAACAATTATTCTTATTAAGTTTGACAAAAGTTTGAAGAATTAGAGGTTTGTTTTATTCCTGGGGACTCCAAGAGCTGCTGTACCACCATTCCCAGGAAACTGCCATAGATCTTAGAAATTTCAGGAGTTGATGAAGTTGTCTGAGACTATCATGTCATCTGGGGAATGATAATTGGAATAAATTAACTTCTCTTTAAGACTTTCTGAAGAAGCTGGAGGTACAGCTTTATGGATGAAAGTGTCATGTGAGCAGACAGTATTCCATGTCTGGAGAATATTGATGACTGATATTGTCCACTGGTGTCCCAGAAATTACCGCTCCCGTGAATTACATTTGTGTATATGCCACAGAATCTCAAGGTCTCAAAATCCCATTCCTAGGACACAAATCCACCAACATCAGTACTTTTGGATACGCATGATCACTGATATCAGACATAAGAGGTTGACATAGAGTCATAGAGAGAAGATAGACTACTGAGAAGAGTGCTATAGAAGTCACCATTGTTGATATTCCAGAGATTTTGGAGGAGCAGCAGCATGCTTTAGACTGCAGGGAACTAGAGATGCATGACAAAACCTGAAACTAAAATTCCTTAGCTAATGGAACAGAATCAGCACTGGTAAACCATTTGAAGATACTAGAATCTAGAAATGCAACATTAAAGACCTTTGAAAAAATAAATGTGATAGTGACCAAGGACAACAGTCCTTCCTTCAGTAAAATAATCTACTTATCTGACCATAATTCAATGCTGTGACAATATAAGTGGATAGGCTAGCTCTGAAATCCAGTCATCAAAGATGAAATGCAATTAAAAGTTAATTACTGAGAACAGATCACTATACTTAGGGTAATATTTACAACTGGAACTGTTCATAGCTCAAAGGGTAAATACAGGTATCTAAACTTTAAGCATTAAACTAATTTTAACAGGTACTTAGCAGAATGGAATTAAATTCTTTCCTGGAGAGCCTAGGCACCAGTGCACTTACAACTCAACATAACTCCTGTACCATCACAGTGTCTGGTTTGGATTTGCGTACCCTCTACTTCTTTCCTCATTGCTGTTTCTGCCTGTTCTGTAGTGGCATGTATGTCAGCTGCTCCACTGTCATTGCCAAAAGTGGCCCTTCACTTTTTCTGGGACCTTTCCCTGCAAAATGTACATCAGTTGATTCCTGATTTAAAATGTCATCTAATGTTTACTGTCCACTGAGATGGCTGCATATAATAATAAAAAATGGCACAGAACCAATATGTTAATGAGAAGTACACAGAAAGCACCTTGCTACAAGACTTACATTTGCTATAAAGTAAAACCACTGAAAAACAAGCTATATAAACAGAGAGCACTGGCTATAAGAAGCAAGAGGATATGCTGTATAGTAGTATTTATGCTCCTTTGTTAATATTATGAAGTATGCAAAATCAGGAATAAACCAATAAAAGAAAATTGAATACAATTTCCTCCTGGCTATTAGTATTTAAAACCTTAAGCCAGATCCATTTTCTTTGTAACTGTGAGTGGTTTGGTAGAAAACATAATTGTTGCATGAGTTCTAAAGAAAGTAAGAGGATATACTGACAAGCACAATACTATTCAAACTAGCATACTATTACAGCAAAGGGGGGAAAAGACAGTATAAGCCAAGAAAGGGCTAGACAACAAAAGAACAGACATGCTTGTATTACTGTAACTTATTAGGATTGATTATATTTATATTGATTTTTTTATATAGCATATAAAATATATTTTTATATTTTTGATAGATTTATATTGATTATTATTTGTTCTGAGTTTGAGTTACTGTTTCTTTAAGAAGTAGGGTCAGCTACTGGTCACGCTCCAAGGGCAGAAAGATTTGCAAGACTTCAGGGATGAACAGGTGAGACATAGCACTGAACTGCAGCTCATACAGAAAGTGAGAAGCTGCCAGCACGCAGCCCAGCCTCAGAGGGAACAGCAAAAAGCTTTTTTCTGCCACTCCACAAAAATATAAGCCTCCATGAGTTAACTGAAACCAAGCATGGATGCAAGTATCTGCCTTGTAGGGCACAGGGAGGGAAACAGCTGGGTATCTTGTTTTGCAAGTCGATCTGGCCAAGGCATTCCATATTTCTATTTAAATATTTCAAGTTTTAAATAAAAATGAAATTGGTTTCCTTGCACTTAAATGCTGTTCCATACTCTTTGGAAACCTCAGCCTTAGAGCAGATCACATCCAAGCTCTAGACAAGTCAGGTCTCATCATGCACCTGATAAAAAAAGAATTACAGGGCAGCAACATACAGAGATTTGTCTTTTTTCCTTCTTTTCATATAGTCCTAGAGCATCTACTACCAAAGCAGAATTCATACAAACAAACACTATTGTTCATTACAGAAACTATTTGGACTTAAAAGGTCAGAAAGAAGGGTATCATCTCAAAGAGTATTAGAACACTATTCAGTGTCAGTATCTATTTAGAATAGACACTGCAGTCTAGTGGTCCTATCTCTATGAGAAAATAAAATAAAAATCAGTAAGTTTGAAGCCTAGATGTTTGCACAAGCCTGCATAAAGCCAGTACAAATCTCCTTCATAAACCAGTACTGCTTGCAACAGGCTCTTTCCAATACTAGCTGCTTTTCTGGTCGGTACAGTTCTTTTATTATTCAATCCAGAATAATTTTTTAAAGTTTTGGGGAAAAAATGAGAGTGTAGGCAAGTAAGCATTTCTGTTACACAGCTAGATATTTGCTGAAATGAAAAGAATGACAAGATTGTTTTTTCTCACAGGCTTATTGGTCAGGCGTATAGGTACTACTAAATTCAGGTTCTTAATAATCTAAGTTCTATATTTTAAAACCAAGCTCTGTTTAGAGAATGAGAAAATGATGCAATGTAGCTACTTCAAATGTCATGACTTTTCACAAAGTAACATATGCAAAGGGCAAAAAGTTAGAAAGTAAAATACTGCTTACCTAATGTTTGTGTCTTCTACTAATGCTTTGAGCATATCCGAAATGTGTTTCAAGTGTTGAGACCACTGTGTAGTTGGCAGCTCTGAGGAGGGAGGATGAAAATAAAACTCTTAAAAGTCTAGTCTGCCCAACTGGAACAGAACAGTGAAATTAGACATCTTAAGCTAGCATTAAAATTTGTGCAACTTGATTCAGTTGTCACAAAGCATTAAAAATTTCATTTTAAAATTTCCCATTTTCAACAGTACCTACTACTGTGTTTCTTTGGAACAATTAATTTACAAAGCCATGTGAAAGAGTACAGCTAGGAACATTCAAATAAGGCTGATATACCCTTGTGTAAATGCTACCTCAATATTAATACGTAATCAGTGGAGTAACGTTCTCAGAAGCTCTTGTACAGGGCTGAATTTACTGCTCATGAAAAGCTGTACTATATTGAGCAGTGGTGTCTTGATCTATAGAAACAGAAAAAAAATAATAGGCCTGCAATCTAAAAGATCAGCACAATTCAAGCTTCAGAGACAAAGGGTAAGGCTATTTCTTGTAATACACATGTGAAAATTTTCATAATGACAACTACCACCATTGTAGAATGAGAATATTTAGGTTTGTTACAATCTCAGTAACTTGTCTTCATTCCTACAACAGTATGTACTCTTTGTTATTAACTTCTGCTTCAGTTTTCTTTAAAGTTATATGTGTATTATTGTTACATAAGAATATTATGAAAATTGCTAAATCAACACACCCTATTTAGGAAATAGCAACATTTTGTCCTCATTCTTCTTAAAGTTATTTTTAAAAGTTATACAGAATATGCAGGTTGGCTAACACTGCAAATATTTCATGAATAAACTTACCAAAAGGATGTCTGAGTAAAGCTGTTACAAGAGGCTGGTGATGGTAAGGGAAGTAGGCCTTCAGTGGAAATTTATGCTAAGATACAAAATCATTACTTTAGGAGCTTTCTGGTCAGTTTACAAAACAAACCCACCATGAACAATTTCACCAAAGGTAGTAATACAGACTGAACCAAGATAACTCAAAAAAGTAATTTTACACTTAATTTTAGGATTTTGCATGAAGAAAGATAGGCGATATGTAGGAAAAGCTTCCTTAGAAAAAGTAATTATTTATGGATTTATAAAATACATGCATTAAAAAAGATTCAGAGTTTCAAGAAAATTACATCTTAATTTCTTAGACTTTTTGCCGGTAATCACAAAAGTCCTCACTCTTAATATTCAGAGGTAAAAGAGACATTAATTTGCTTAATTTCAGTTTGCAGTATAGGCAAGTTTACAGATCACATTAAACTAGAAACTATTGATAGCTACAGAATCTGAGGGGGTGATGTAGATTATTGCCTCATATTCAGAAAGAGAAATCTAAAATTATCAGGATCTGATTCAGCACAATGCAGGGCAGTCACAGATAACAGACTTGTCCACTATCTGGGTACTTGGGATTTCTGTACTGAGAACATTGCTGCTTGTGCAACTGAGACTAGCAGCAGCATTCCTGTCATCTTTTTGTTCTGCAAACATTTACTATAGCATGTCTAATCTGTAGCACACACGTGCAAGTACAATATGAACTCCCTTTGAGGTGGATCACCAGAGGTTGATGATCATTGACACAAATTCTAGCTAGAGGCCAGTAACTATAAGTAAAATCCAGGGGTCTATACTGGGTCCACTCCTGTTTAACATCTTTGTTAACGGTCTGGATGATGAGGCAGCGTTCTCTCAGCAAGTTTGCTGATGACACAAAACAGAGAGAAGTGGCTGATACGACATGATAAGTCAGAGGGTTATGCTGCCATCTGGAGGGACCTTGACAGGATGGAGAAATGGGCTGGCAGGAACTTCATGAAATTCAACAAGGAGAACGTATGTAATTCTGCAGCTGGGAAGGATCAACACCAGTAGCATCTGTACATGCTGGGAGCCAAAGAGCTGGAAAGCAGTTTTGCAGAAATGGACCTGAAGGTCCTGGTGGACACTTAATCAAATGTGAGCCAGCTATGAGCCCTTGCTGCAAAAGCAGTCAATAGTATCTTGAGCTGCATTAGGTAAAGGATTGATAGCAGGTTGAGGGAGGTGATCCTTCCGCTCTCCTCAGTGCTCATGAGCAGTTGTACCAGCAGCCAAACCTGGAGTATTGTGTCCAGTTCTGTGCTCCTTAGTACAAGCAAAAGATGAACATACTGGAGAGAGTACAGCAAAGGGCCACAAGAATGATTAAGGGACTGGAGAATC
>VXBJ01000762.1:63257-77367 GCA_013400055.1 Nycticryphes semicollaris | reverse complement strand
TAAAAAAAAAAAAAACTGTGAGGGTGATCAAGCACTGGCACAGGTTGCCCAGAGAGGCTGTAAATTCTCAGTCTTTTGAGAAGGACCAAAAGCCAACTGGACATGGTCCTGGGCAACTGGTTGCAGATTGTCCTGCTTGGACTCAAAGGTTGGACAAGACGACCTTCAGAGGTGCCTTCCAACGTCAACCACTCTATGATTCTGTCATTTCAGTCTTCAAGTCTCCATACCAATAACCTTTGAACAGTTTAATCTCCTTTCTTTAGGAATAAGAGACTACTTAGCAAATAGGTCACCTCTTGAAACACAGACAGGGAATAGAGACTCTATAAAATGCAATAAATTTCTAAATCCAATGAAAACAGGTTTTAGTACCTAATGTTTTTTGTGATATACATGCAACGTCTTATAAACAAATGGAATGACACATTCTCTCTCTACTCACTTTTTTGTTTTGTAAACAACAGTTAATTGAAATTACAGCACACTAATATATACTGTATTCTCAAACAGTCTATGCATCACTGGTATGGTAAGACTCTAAAATCTACTTGTCAAGTGGAATTTGGTTAATCAAAAATTAATTAATAATCCCCATACTAAAGTATGCACATAGCTAATTAGCTTGCACCAAAAATCCCCACGAAAAAGCAGTCCTTGACACAGTTAGTAGTAGCCAAGACAACCCACAGCATGAGTTACATATGAAAACAGTATTGTAAAGCACATGAAAACCAGTTTTCCGCATACCGTTTAAGCAAAGCAAAAGTGTTTGCTTCCGATCATACAAACAAGGTATTTTGGGCAGTTCATTCCTTACATAAGCCATCACAAGGTGTAAAACAAGGTACAAAGAGACATGACAAGTTTGGATGTGGCTGGTTATAATAATTGAAATGGTATATAATAGAAACTAAAAGGCGAACACTGGCTTGAAATATTTATCCAGCAATTTAAAGCAAAATTCCAAAAATGGTCAGCATGTGAAATGACAGTACGATTTGGGAACCTGAAAAGAAGTTTGCAACCTATAAACAAGAAAAGATTTTTTCATATGAAAATTTTGAAATTCCATTTTGAAATTTAGAAATGAGAAAGTGATCCTGCTGTCATTTAAATTAATACATACAAAAGTAATTCTACTTAATTCAGTTCTGTAAGATCTGTATAAAATTCTGCACAGAGGCACTAAACTGGGAAATCTGAAGCTTTAGGCCGAGTGAAAATTTCTGAGAGGCCACTGTTGAAGAGCAGAAACTGAAACTAGTATGTATGCCAAGTCTTTTACCTTTTGAACAGACAAAGCTGACTATTCAAAGTCCTACTTATTTGAGGAATGGGGTTACTACGTATGTTTCATTTATTACCACAAACTGTGCTACTGCAAACGAAAAACACAGCTAAAGTTTTTCATCTTTTCTATCCAAGATGGGTGATCATTATCATGTTCACTATACAGGCAGAAACCTCCGGACCAGGGCAACTGCACCTGTGAAAAATCACTGTTTAAAGTCAGATAAATTGTTCTTATGCAATGGTTTCACACTATAATTTTATTCACAGGTGAAAATATTTGAACTGAACTTTGGCTTGCATATACAGATGTAGAGAGATGCTATTATTCAGCTTATTATATTCAGTGACCATTCTTAACAGCGGAACTGTTCTTTTCTTGTGAAATTTCATGTCTTCTTACTGAAAAGAAGCATTAAGAAACAGATATTGACTAACCTGCTTGGTTTCATTCTGATGAGACTGCAGGAAGAGCTGCGTAAACACCTGTATTATGGTCAAAACTTCTGTAGTGCCATCAGTTTCCAGCAGAACATTCCTAAGGATTAAAAAGTTAGATTATGACAGATCAGATAATTAATCTGCCCATGACACTACTGTTAACTGACATGAAGGAAAAAAGGGTACATTCTTTGCATGCTGCAGATTCAAGAGATTCAAGCTGTGTCTGAGCTCATTATGCTGGTGTGGAAACTGACAGAAACACTAACTTTGCAGGCTTTTTAAATTTCATTTTTATTTAAAAAAGCCAACATGTGCAACTTCTACAAATAAACTAGGTTTAGTAAGTGTATACAATATACATGCAGACACACATAATTTACCCTACCATTAGGGGAAAAAAATGTAAAATTAAAAAAGAGACTACCACAAGTTTATTAGGCAGATTTGGCATTTGAACATTCTTACTGGGTTCAGAGCAACTGTTCCCGTGCCTACAGTTAAGCACACTTTAGCCTTTGTGATACTGCATCCCACAGTCATCTCAAATTAGACAGAAAGTACAGTCTTGTACAATCTCCTGGGATATGTAACCGGAGGGGGAAAAAAAAGCCCACCTACCCACCTTCCACCCCCCAAAAATAAGGAAACAACCTCACTTAAACTGTTAAATGTAACACTCCTACGGGAGCCAGGGGAACAAAGAAACAAAAGCTGATCAAATTTAAAAGCTGCATATTAAAAAAATTACAGAAGAAGACTGAAATTAAATAACACAGCTGCTGTTCAGCCACTGTGACTCCTTAGTAATCATTAAGCAATGAGTCAGAAGTGCAAACAAAAGTGAGTGTATACCAAAGGTGTACTTTAGATCAGTAATTGCTACAGATTTAATTAGGGACCAATGCATTCCAATGTGCTTTCAATGTTGACATCGTAAAATCCATTCTGGAAGTTCAAGAAGGTGAACACTTTAACTGGCCTTCCATAAGGCATAATGTAACCTTGAGCAAATGGTACAGAAAAAACATATGGGCAGCAGACTGTAATTTTCATTCTGTTATTTGAAAGACATGTAATAGAAAGGAGAAAAAATGTTAAAAGTAAACTGTCGCTGAGATAAGTCTTTTATTAGATATTGCTTTTTTCTTTCTGTAATGGTCTGAAAGAACAGCTAACACATTAATGTAATGGAAATTTCACAAAACTATAGGCACATATAATCACTAATATAAACACAAGATACAGTACACAGAAACTGAAGACAGTCTAGATGTATGGACTTGTGCATAGCCCCACTTAGCAACAAAATAAGCTTCTACTTGGGAAATAAAATCCCCAAGAAAAACCATTTAGCACAATCAACCTCAATAAAAGCAGGCAAATAGCAGGAAAAGATCTCTCTGAAAGAGACACAATGCTTAGATCTATGCTTCTAACAGAATATTAGCCCCCAAAATAACAGGAGTTTCTGCCAAGGGCAGAAACATAACACAGTTTCCAAGCAATGAAGTACAAGCTCCTTATCAACAGCTCTCTAAAATCTCACATTACTACATCTGGAATAGTATCTCAGTGTCTGCACACCACTCTATACTTGGAAGGATGTCAGAGAAATACAACAAAAATGAACACAAAGCTGCAGAAACCAAATGGTCTGTAAGAGCCAGCTAACATATACAGCTTCACTTAAAACCAAGAGGACCTGCAACTTAATATTTTTAAAACATACTATGGGTTTAATATCAACAGTGTAGAGGAACAGGCATATTAAGTAGAAACAACGGAAAGCAAATAAGGGAGCAGAAAGGAGGGCTGAGCAATAGGAAAAGATGACGAATTTCTAAGACGATTTGGAAGATTAATACAAGTGCAAAGTTTTGTTAGGAAATACTCTGCTGGACAAAGTCCGTCATTGTCTGAGAAACAGCACCGCATCCATTTCACAGAATCTCAGAATATCAGGGATTGGAAGGGACCTTGAAAGATCATCTAGTCCAATCCCCCTGCTGGAGCAGGAACACCTAGATCAGGTCACACAGGAATGTGTCCAGGTGGGTTTTGAATGTCTCCAGAGGAGACTCCACAACCTCCCTGGGCAGCCCGTTCCAGTGTTCTGTCACCCTCACTGTGAAGAAGTTTTTCCTTGTATTTAAGTGGAACCTCTTGTGTTCCAGCTTGCTCCCATTGCCCCTTGTCCTGTCATTGCCTGTCTACCAACAGAAAGGGTGCAAAAGAGTTACACAGTCTTATGTCATCTTTAGAAAATATTTTATATGCCATGACGCTAAATAAGCCAAGAGGCTTGAACAAATTTTGTCTCCCTACACCATCACAATATACAGCCTCCAGCTTAAGACATTACTACAGGCCTGTTGAAGTCATATCCGTTTTCCAGGGCATTTTGCTTTGGGAAAGCAACTGGTCTCAGCTATTCAGAAAATGCTGTCTGTGCTCAGACACTGGACCACAGCAAGCAGAAAGGCTTGCTGTAGCAATAGCTGCCAGGTGGTTTCACTCTGACAGTACAGCAGTCTACGCAAAGACATGCACACAGACGTACAGGTGGCCCCCAACACTTGGCTCTGGGAGCCCTTTAGTCTTAAGAAGGAAAACACTTGATGAACAATGTAGGTCACTAAGCATGTTATTGTTGTAACAGAACTGCAATACTGATAGCCCTAGCAGTAGATTTACTTGAAAAGAATGGTAAAATACTAAGTCATGTGAAGTGAGGAGAAAAAAGCCACTGAAAATTGAGCACAAAGTTCTAGAAGCCCCCATGTGGTAAACAATATGTATTACTTCAAAATAATGCATTCAAAACCAAACTCATTATTAACAGGCATATCAATAGTTTAAATGCCATTAAAAGCATATCTGATACCAATCCCGAAGACTATTTACATGCAAAAGAGATTCGACTGGTAAGAGCAAAAGTTTTAGCTAAATTTCATCTTCACGTTGGCATGGGCCAAGCCATTTCAGCATTTATATTTTACACCTCAAAAATCATATCTCAACCACAAATCTCTACCAAAGTACAAAATAAATTCTAATCTTTAAAGGCTACAATACAATGTAGTTAACTGTACCAATTATATTACAATGTAACTTTTATGCAAAGTTTACAAGATTTTTAACATTTTTCATTATTTGCAGCATATTCCACAGAAGGGGACATTACATACAGCTAAAGAAAAAGACATTCTGAAATTATAATACATCCCAGATTATAATACTGCTTCTTCTCGTGTAGATAACCCCAATGTTTAAACTGATCCTTTGAAGCACTTCCCGCTACGATTTCAAAACTTACTTGAAAATTTCATTAACAATTCTGAAAATGGCAGGATGGCTTGCTGCTTGTGGCTGTTGATAAGCAAACAAAAGAAAATTAGTCATTAGTAAAAAGCAACTCAACTGCCATTACATAATTTACAGCTTAACTCATGGATGCTGTTACACTGTGGTTATTAAACTGTAAATTTCAGATCAACTCTTACTAAACCTTCAGATTTTTTCCGGATTAGATCCTTCAAAATAATTATGTCAGTCATGGAAGGAGATCTACAGCAATACCAAGAAGGCTAAACAGTCGATAAATGCAAACACCTGGGATCCCAAACTGTTTATGACAATGATCACTAAAAATACTAAAGGTGGCAGACAGAAAGAACAGGCTGCTGCATGTAATTGCTGGAGGCGAGAGACAGGGAGCAGATCTACATAAAGCTTTTCACTCCTTTTCACAGACAATCTCTTTTGAATATGCTTTGAGATTCTTGCTACATCTTCAAAATCAAATTCCAGAAACTGAATTTATTTTATCACCTTTGTCATTAACACTACACACGGCGATCCAAGACATTTTTTCACAGTATTACCACCTGCTGTGTATGTCAGAGTTGCTAGTACAAGCTAAATATCTCAGTGCATAAAAATGTTGGGCTTTTTTTTAAACTAGTGAAGATTTTTATCACAGTACAACACAAAAGACTGTTCTAAGAAAGTTATGTTAAACATGCACTAGTAATCACACTACTTTCTAATCTGCTATTCTAAAATTCTAAGATTTATTAGCCTTTTATAGAGCACCAAGAATAAAAAAACAATTTACACATTCCCCAAAGCATATGTGCCTAAGTTAAAAAACAAAATAACATTTTGTGTTTCTGAAGTTAGCACCTGAAACTTTGATAAGAATATAGTTCTTAAATAATTTAGAGTAACTTCAGGAGGCATGGTAGAATAGTGTTTAAATATGGCATATATTCTAACAGCTTTAAGTGCCTGACACACTATTCCAAAGAAAACATTTATGCATTTGTATCAAGCTAAAAAGTACCAAATAGTATTTCATTTTTTCCTTTTAAGTTTGCACACGGGCAGATACAATCGCTATATGATAATCTCAAAAATAAAGAGACAACCTTTAATACAAACTGTCCAGAATAGCTTCTTTATTCTCACAGTTGTCTTTGCCATGCTGGAGATATTAGGTGGCACCTCATTTTCATGTTTTACCACGCTTTTCCTCTGCCGCATGGCTGTAGCGAGGCTGTCCTATTGAGCGTATGCCATCTAGTGTTTGAGAGCTTTTACAGCCGGTGGTTTGGAGGTGTGAAGAACACCATGCAGCTTAGTGCGCGACTGGTCTCCAAACCTCCACTGCTAGAGAGAGAAATAAAGCTGGCTGGTTGAGACAAAAAGGACATGTTCACCTCTTCTTTTTTTTTTTTTTTTTTCTTTAATAAAAGGAAAATTTGGACTAGACGAACATTAGACGTGCCTTCCAGCCCCAATCATTCTTCAAATTCTGCGAAAACAGTGGAAAATTAGAAGTATGTTTTTAAGTCCTGTGAGCCAAATGGTTGAATTCAGCCTTTTCTCCACTATCTTTTCAGATACTTAGCCTACCTTTGCATACATACTTCTGTGATGACCTACCAACCCACTCTTGCTTAAGACAGGTTGAGTAAAAACTAGAAAGTGTCCAACGTTGCCACACATACCAAGATCGAATCATAGGCCTTTCTGAACAACAGAACAAAAGAATGCAACAATGAAAAACCATCCACCCTTTCCTGCCAGGTAGCAGCAATCTACAGTACTCACTAGAAGAAATCACAGTTAATCGCTGCTACTATTTAAGGTACATTACTGAAATCAGTATGAAGTTAATCACTGGTATTCAAAAGGGAAAACAAAACAAAACAAAAAACCACGAACCCCACTGTTGTTACCTAATTGCACAAGATCTTGATCAGTGGACTGCATGGAATTAATTTGCAAGAAGCACTCAGTATCAGAATGCTATTGTAGTGCAAATGTCTCCAAGGCAATTTGAAGATGTGCCTGTTGAGTAGCAAGAGTACAGCAGGTAACACAGTTCTGCTGTGACCAGCAGCAATTCTGGAGTTTGGGAGGTAGTATCAATTTCAGGAGGAATTCTTATAAGGTTTTCATGTTGTGGACATTATCTCCTTATTTTTTTGAAAGCAGAAGGCCATTTTACATTTTAATAATGTTTTCTGCAACTATATATATTTTTCACAGAAAGGCCAGCAAACCAAACATTGAACAATGGAGCTTGTTCCATCACTATTAAGACATGCACAACACATACGGCACAACACACATTAAATCAAAAAGAGCCATAAACAGGGAATTGGAGCTGCATGTGTGGTATCATGATTATCTGTTCTAACAATCTGTGCCTCTTCAGGAAAAAAAAAAAAAAACACATAAAACCACTGGGATTTTTGAAAGAAATAAAATAGGAAAAACATACTGTAACATAAAGTATTACATGCACAAGTTCTATAGAACAACACTACTGTATCTGTATTATCAGAACAAAGAATCTTAAACAACTAATTTAAACTACAACAACTAATTTAAAATACAAGGCCAAACCTGAATTAAGACATAAGAAAAATACATCTGCATCTGGCTAAGAGGAGTATACTAATAATCGCATACTGTGTATTATTCACATTATTGAATGCTCTGTAACAACCACAAGTAAGAGTAAACATAGGGAAACAAGTTGTGCCCAAGATCACACTGCAACAGATTTGAGATGGTAACACCATAAATACCAGTTCTCTTGACTTCCAGATGCAAATGCAATTAATTGCACACATTCGTACAGTTAAACACATCTAGCTTTAAGAAACTACTCCACTGATGCATTTCAAATGTTATCTGTATTTCCAAATTGTATATTTACCTGCATTCCTGAATTTTATATTTACCGCTTAAAAATAAGAAGTGTCACAATCTTTCCCTTATACCAAGTGCCAAATGTTTGGTGTTTTTTTGAAACTTACACTTATTTTGAAAGCTTAAATGTCTTTTTACAGAAGTTTAAAAAGCTCCCGAATCCGTCAACATTATGAGTAACTTAGTGTGCGCTATTTCAAAAATTTTACCATTACAGCACAGGTTTTGAATACAGGCAATACTGAGGGGGCTAACTGTAACTTAGCTGGAGTACATTACAACAAGAAAAAAAAGCTTCTCATTTTCCTTCTCTATCCTTCTTCCTTTCTCCCCCGTTAATGCCATTGGCACAGCTCGCAGTGAAAGGTGAGTGTGGATCTCGCTAGACTCAAAACTTGGGGAGATAAGGCAGAGCAAGAGGGCAACACAAGGGCATACCTCCAGCTTGATATCCTGTCAGTGAATACAAGAGTCACCATATCACCCACTAAAACTGTGTTTGCCCTGTAGTGCTGTAGTGAAAATAACCAGGGAGACCCCACAGCTAGAGCTTTAGCTGCAGTGCGCAACATGTTTCGATACTGGGCTGGGCTTGGTAAAGCTGACAAGCAGGAAAAACCACATGCAGCAATAGCAGATGGTTTATAAAGGAGAAGCAAGAAATTTTAAGCCCTCTCAACCTATTGCACTTTTCTAACATAACTTTGAAAGAAATAAAACTACTTTGGAAAGCTGTCTAAGAACTGAACATCAACTGTAATTGACACTGGTTCATTCACATCTCTTTTTACATATATATGCTTTAAAAATCTAGTGTTTACATACATACCTATGCATTTCTGGTAAAGCATAAAATTTTAGTATGTGCATTTATTTACATTTTCGTTGTTAATGCATGCTTACAAACCTTAAAGTTACTTCAGCAAGGAAGATACACACTCACTGATGAAATTCTGAAGAAGCTAAAAGACCATTAGTGATGGTAACTGCACTTGCTTTTACTATTTCTGAATAACTGTAGAATTTCCAATGCTAGTTCCAGTTTAGCCCCAAACCCACAAACTTAATGCCATATAATATATACGCCATCACACTACAATTGCTCTTGGTATTAAAATAGAAGAGTATTGCTTATCAAGTTTCTTTCATAATAGAAGCACAGTGGTTTACAACTATCTGGGTACCATAAATCTCTATGAAGTTTATGTACAGTTCAATTACTGTAATTTATTTAGCTAAATTACTCTGATAATGCAATTAAGAAATAGCTTACTGAAATTTCTGTCTTATCATACACTATAAACAAATAACCAACATATTTCTGCCTATTTGTACTCTAGAAGTTTTCTTCCAAATAGAAAAAAAAGTATAGATCAAGTTTTGCCTCACGATTCCACTTTTTATTACTATGTCCATAAGGCAAACAGACGTTACATCCTCAATGCCAAACAATCCATCTGCCAAATTATGAATATACACATTCCTAAATAAATATTAAGATGTCTTTCATTTTAATATTTGTCAAATATTCAAATGTCTTTACTGCCTTTCCAACAGTAATCATCCTGGTGGATTCAAAGTGATGACTGATCTAAAGTCACACTAATATCTTTCTAGTACCATATACCAGTTGTACAAAATGTGATTAATTTCTGGATCACAATATCTGGATCAAATCTTTTCCTTCTGTACTGCCTGTCTGAAACTGCTCATCCTATATTTTTTTAAACAATATTCCATCTTCCATTTATGCACACTCCCTCTTATTAATGCCTATCAATCAGCAATATTCATCTTCCAACATCGCTCCTCTTTATGCCTCCATTTATTCCACTCCTTGTCCACAGGATGTCCTCTCTAAACCAGCATTCAAAGCTGCTGCGCTGGCCTTTCCACTCTGTGGGTATCTTATTTAGAAAGCACAAAGTCTTTGGAGCAGGGGCAAGTAAGGACAACCTAAGCGTGCTAGTACAGTAACGTTCCATTCTTTTCAGGGACCAGGATATGAAGATAAGGTAAATATGAACATTGTTATCAAACTACAATAAACCAATAATTAAAACAAATATTTTACTTCTTTTATATATAACCTAGATATACTTTTTTTCCTTAGCCACATGTGGTACTGTATACTGTATTCAATTCAGTGTACCCAATACAGAATAACTAGGCACAGGCCTTGTACACAGCCTTCTGGAATACCTAGATCCTCAGATGACATATGAAATGCCGTAGATGCCAAGCATTTACAAGATTTGCAAGTGTTAGGATGGATCCCTAAAATGGAAATTTGCAGATTCATTTTAAAAGGAAGAATATTTAAAGATATCATTCTTTTCCTATCTAAACATGTAGTCTGTAAGAAATTTTATAGGCTGAAAATAAGACACCACATGCTATTTTTTAGTTCTTTCCATTTAATGAAATATATCATTTAAGTGTACAGCACACATGATATTTCACACTGCAATTAACAATTACATTTACTTTTAGTGTGCAAACTAGCCCATTATTTTGGAAAAGGTATTGTGTCATGTTTTCTCATAGGAAATATTTTTGGTGTGCTGTGTAACACAGCATTCGAAAACAAACTTGAATTACAGCTTATGAAATGTTTTGTACTAAGAATTTTGTTCAGATTTGCAAACAAAACCAAGTAACTAAGCAATCCATAATAAAATGATCCACAAAGAATTTCAATTGTTTAAACTGCTAAATTCCCCAGAGCACAGAGATTGAAGTAAAAACAGATACAAATCCTTCCTGGCCAAAGATTAGCATATTTTTAGGACAGAGGCAAGTACTCAACACCCGCACCAGATTCTCATCTTGTCATCCATTCTTCATCACTAGATGAAACTTTTTTTCTCTTCTACCTATTCAGTATAAAACCTAAAATTTTAGTCACGTTTCTAAGACTCAAAATTTACCTTTGACAAGTTATATGCCACTTGACAGTCATTTCCCTCAAATACGCTGATGCATTTGAAAACTCTCTGTACTTCTGAAGCATGAAAGAGCAGTACCAATTGTATTGTATGTTGCACATACCAGTAATGAATCTTTTATGACACAAGCCACTTCTTCCAGTGAATTCAACTGAATGGAAACCAGCTGGTCTAAAAGATGTAATGTAGCTTTTTCAAGACTTGGTAAGTGACGAAGCCAGAGGCTGAAGACAGCTGATTCAGAGAGGGAGATCTTCTTCCTGGTTTAGAGAGAAAAATACTGTGTTCCTGACAAACTGGAAGGAAGACAAAGATGTACTTTTTTTTGTTTTTTAAAGCACATCAGGGAATAAGGCAGCACAAAGATCAACCCGCAGCAAAAGTGAGAAAAACTTGTTTACAGTACTCTGTTCAACATCAAATAATAATAATTTAACATATTTAAAATAATTTAAAGTCTTTCACAGACAAAAATAAGATAATTATGGAGCCACTCAAACATAAGGCTCTATCTTGTGCACAGAAAAATGAAGATGGCTCTCAAAATGTCAAGTTAGGAATGCTGATACATTTATATGAAAGGTAAATAACATTTCAATGAAAAGTAATCATATCTTTCACTAAATTCCTAGAATCTACTGAAGACTTTAACCTCCATTTTAGAGAAAAGGTGGGAGAAAGTTCCAGTTGATATTTAAAGCTGTTAGGCCCCACTTTGTATATCAGTAATTTAAAAGTCAGCTTTGGCCTACAACCTGAGTTCTGCTATTCAACTGCAAGGGAAATATTTTACTAGAATGTAGATGGTTTACAGTGCATTCAGCACACAAACCCAGAGAAAAGATGTTGAACTGAATTAATAATCTTTATGAAAAGAGAATGGAAGTCATACGGACCATGATACTTACTTTAAAAAGGCATCATTCACAGCCTCTAGAAACTCTGAACTGAGAATTTCTTTCGATGCACCTCCTTGGTAAAGAAGGAGAGCTTCCAGCAATGGAGTTAAATCAGGCAAAGTAATAAGAGGGAGACAGAAAAGGGACACAGCATTCACACGACTGCCTGAATCTCTGAGAAAAAAATAAATACAATTCATATTTCAGAAAAGTCATAACTTTAACTTTCCAAACTGCTAAGGTAAAAGAAGATTAAATTAATTACAGAAGGCTAAATGTAAGAGATACATGCCTAACTGCAGAAAAAAATTTTATTGGAATGACTGCTGACAGTTCGTCGCTTACTGCCTGAAGAATCCTAAGAAGTCAGATAATATTTTGATATTTCAGTGCTCAAGGCAAACCACAATATCAACCTAATTCTGAAATGCAGCCAGTTGTGTTCGTTCAGTAATCACACCCTCGCTAACAGGGAATGCCTCGTCTTTGCCAGGATCAGTGAAACGCAGGTAAGGAAGACTACAGATTCGCAGCTCCCATGTAGGTGTGCTAGCCTCTCACAAAAGACCACTGAGCTGCTTTTAAGACCTTCTGTTATGTTCTTGACTTCTCTCAACAGAAAAAACTTCCATGAATATGGAAGCAACATGAATCCTGCTGTCTTTAAGCGCTCAGTTGAAAACTTTTTGATTTACAGATCTACAGCTGAAGGACTGTAGATCTTAATATACGAACCACTCATTTGACTTGCTCAGTAAAACAACATGCTTGGAAATGATTAGAACCTGGAACATGAAAAAAAAAAAACATGGCACCTTTGGAAGAGAAAGGAAAATGGCACACAATATGAGAGATAACATTTGCAAAAGGAAATCACAAGTTTCTCAGAGTGCATGAAACTGCAGATTTTTCTAGATGCAGTTTTGACAGGAAGACAATTATGAAGACCAAGAACTGAAATATATTGAATTTTAGCAAATTAAAAAGTGATAAGATTATTTATAAAAGGCTTTCTTGAGTTGCTGCAAGGTTCTCCTGATTGCATTGTTCATTAAAAAGCATGCATTCTTTGCAAGAACCCAAAATTGTTTTCTTTGTGGAGCCATCAATATAGTCTATGAAGAGCTGAGGCAGGAATCACCCTACAGGCTTCTCAGAGTATGAGCAACCTCAACTGCACTGCGTGTATTAAAGCTACTCCCAAACAGATCTTGCCTAATGGTCACTGGCATGCGCTGTGACCACAGAAGTGCTATAGACATGAGGTACCATTATGGTTTCCACAATGAGAGAAATAAAACACAGTATGTTTTCAAAGACTCAAATTTCTGAGTAAGTACCTAGCCAAATATGTGTTAAGGTTTCTTAAAATGAAATAAGGTGCACATCTTTGAGGTGCAGCTTTGCTATGAGAAGTGTTTCTCTAGAAATGGTAATTATTGGGCTAATATTTATTCTACAGTAGCGTTTTCTAGGAAACGCGCATAAAGATCACAGACTTGAAACTTGTTAAATCAGTCCCCTTTACAAAATTCTGTTTCTAATTTTTTATCCAGGATTAACAATTCTAGCAGTTTACTCTTCACTTTGAAAGAAAAACTCAGCAAAGGCAATTTTCTTCTTCTTTTATGTACGCTTCAAAATACGTTGCCGGAGAACGCCTCACAGTGCATTCCACTGTGTACAATGAATTTGCACAGACATTGTCATCCGTGTTGCTGTAAGCACCACTGAACTGAGAAATGAGATGACTGCATTTGTCTTTGCAACTTGAATGAAGAGCCATATCATAATTTCTACACTCAAAAATCCACTTAAGTTCAAAGTTTTCATTCTCCTGATAGACATCACGCTTTTTCTCTTCCCAACAGCCTCATTAGCATTCCAGCTAGTCTGCTTCACCCTACTTTATAAAATGTAGGTCTTATTGAACAAAATTTTGTGATGATCCTCATTAACTGTGTAAAGGATTTCAGTACTAAAGTCAGCTATAAATGAAATCAGATAATTTACTATTCTTGTAAGAAGGTGCAAGAAGGAAGGGAGAAAAGTATCCAAACTGTTGGCTCATGTTACAAGGAAGATATTTCAATCATCCTTCTCTTTTCTATAACTTTACAGGCTATGTGTTGTTAAATAGGTCATTAATAGATCTCTTCGTCATGTTAGCAGCTTTGACCCTGAAGACCAATAGAATATTCACAGGAGAGCATTACATTTAAAAGAGAAGACACAATTTGAAAATATCTATCCTTTTAAGAAATATTAATAATATACAACATAATTTAATATAATATTAAC
>VXBJ01000762.1:33490-50459 GCA_013400055.1 Nycticryphes semicollaris | reverse complement strand
GGTTGGAGGAAAAGTGCAGTGCTAATGGCAAGAGCAACAGTAAAATACTTTAGTGGAACAGTAAAACAACACTCAGCATTGAAGCAAGAAAATTGTGAGAATGAAAACAATGAAGATGAAAGGCTTTTAAAAAATTATTATCATTATACAGCATTTAATATAAGTACAGAGGTCACTTCCTACTGCCAAAAAAACATCAAAATGTTCAGATTTTAAAGTAACATACATTTTAACAAAAAAAACCCAACCCACCAAACTCAAACAAAACAACTTTTTGAAGAGTCTATATATGTTACATTACATACTATTTACTTCAGGCGGAAGCTGACAGAAGCAAGGAGCCAAGAGGAGAGAGGAAGGGAAGCTTATACTTTCTCAGAATTAAAAAACCCAAAAAGTCTGTGGAATGCTGTTTACTTCAGCTCCGTTTTACAACCACTGCTGCACAGAGAAGGGATTGACTGAAACGTCTGCAGCCTGTGGCCACCCACACGATGGGAAGCACTATGATTAAAGAGAGTGCTACGTTCTTGTATCTGCCAGCAAAGCCTGCCCCATGCTGTAATTATTATACTTGCAGTCTTATAATGTATTGCATCTGTTGCAGCAAGGCCCCTTACATTGTCCAACAAGAAAACCATTGAACACAAATAGCAAGTTATTCTTAATGTGCACAAATGGCTTGAAAACTGGTACTTTAAATACTTACCTTTTAAGTTTATGAGTTTTGCCTTATAGTATAGCCAGTGCCATAGCAAAGACAGATCTACCACAGAAACATCCACTTTAACTCACCTACCAAAAGATACAGCCTGAGACACCACCCTTTCACCTCACAACTTTATAATGAGCTAAGTCATTGCTTTAGATCTTTAAAGCCCAGAATTTATGTGAATTTTGGATTCGGTATGTACTTAGCACTACAATAGTACAATTCCATCTGTCACTTTGTTAAGTGAGTGCACACATTGAACATTTCCGCTGACCCTTTGATTTAAATGCATTATAATTTCTCCCTTTCTCTTTAAGAACATTCAATATTTCACAGTAACAGCAACTTTGGAAACAATAAAATAAGCCCTAAGTCAAAATAAGTAGCAGTTCTCTTCAAAGAAAATTTTATTTTTAATTCCTATTTCTGCAATAAGTAGTAAAAAAGTTCAAAACTTATACTCTCTGCATTCTCCTGATGTTGTTTGGTACTTTATCACACACAGAATTATGCATTACACTATTGCGGAAAGCACAGCACATAGCTGTTACTGCACTCTTCGTACCAAATTTATGAGGTTGTCTGTACCATTTAAAAAATGTTGCCAGGACTTGGCTGCACAGATGCTCCTGTGAAAAGCGCAGATTCTCTACTGACTATAAATAAGACGTGTTGCACTAGCTAGTGTGCCACCACCTTTCAAAGAAGGGAAGAAGGATGTACCAAAAGCAACACTGACTGAAAAAAAATCAACGACTGAATAAAAGCCCATTTGTCTCCACCCACTCCAGACCACTTCCTGAGGAAATTTCTTTAGACCTTCTTTGATATAAACCTTTGATTAGAGGTAAGGGTAAATTCCACATAAAGCGACTGAGAAAAACTGCCACAAAGATTCCTGAAGNAAAAAGTATAAACACATACTTTAATCACCATCAGATGTCTTTCATCTGAAGGAATACACCACAGTCTTTGGAGTGACCAAAGTTCCTGATGATTATTTGCACAGGTTAGAGGAGGAATGACAGCTCCTCTTTTCCAAACATACCAAAAAAGCCATAAGATCCCTAAACCCACAAAAGTGAGTCTTAGAAAGTGATTAAGTAACTTTGAACTACTTTGTCCTCAACGAGACTTAACATTTTCCATTTCATTCTTGGACACTTGCCCCTGGAAAACAGACCTCTCTCTTCCCACAGCTGCTAGGGAAAACCTGATACCCTGCTCCACACCTCCCCTTCCTTCTTAAACCGGCATTCCCTTCTAATTATTTTGTATTTTTCCCATAATAAAACATTATAGTGATACTACTACAAAGGCAAGAAATAGTTTAAAGCAACTAGTTATTTATGTTAGTCTGAATATTACTAAAATTAGTGTTCTCCCCTTAGAAGAAGGAATCAACAAAAACAAAGTTTCAAACATTGTATTTATAATACAACCATGCTAAAATCTATGCTCTATGACACACATTCTTTCTGCTCTAACTTTCTCAATAATAAATAGCAGGTGAAGTATGTTCATAATTTTAACTCCAATATCTCAGTTCAGCACTTAATCTCCTTCTCTCAAAACTGTCTAGATAAGAAGGAAAAAAAGTGTTTCTCAGTATGACCTCTAGCAATTCATAAGCCTTTTAATAGATGCATTGCCCATATATGTCATTAATATAGTATTCTTATCTCATGGAGACATCATTTATTTTAAATCCAACATTATTTTAGTATTTTTCTGCGTCAAATGGTCTTGGGGCCCATTTACCTCATGGAATGACAGATTATTTAGGCTTTTCCTAACTTAATAAAGCAGACTAAAGAACAGAACTTGAGGTTCCCTGTAATTTGTGTAATGAATATCTTAACTAAATATGTTAAAACTGTTTACTGACTGTGAAATTGTCTCCCTGCCCAAAACTAGATCACTATAACAATCATCCAGCCTAAAGAAGCAAAAAATGAAACTGGCTCCCTTGACAGATGTTAAAGGACTCACCACCAAAGAACAAAGGATATTCCTGGATGCAGAAAAGCTGAGTGGATTAGATGTTGAGAAACCAATTGTACATTTGAAGCTTAAAGGACCACAGTGTGAAGTCTTGTATAAGAATTAAAGGCATTTGACTTAAACCTTCAGGTGAGATTCTAGTCTGACAGTAGAGTCAAGTCCCTCTTAGTAGGAAAACAGTCATGAAAGAACTATGCTGATGGAGACCAAGCCAGTCCTGAAGCCCCCCTACTACTTCAACCAATTGTATCAAGGATGAATATATTTTTCACTGTTTACCTAATGAACCACGATGATCAAAATGGATGACACGTACCATGTATCAGCAGCTGATGTACTTTTGCATAGCAAGTTGTCTTGATAGAAGACAATAAACCTCTGAGATACCCTCTGATAGGAGGAAGGCTTTCACAAAAACTACTGGTGCTAAGGAAAGCCAAACATCTGATCATAGGCATATGCTGTTATTAAGCACTGGTACTTACAGCAAGAGTGTTCATAAGGAAATTGGAGATTAGACTGAAATTCCGTCTATGTGGCAGAAGGAAACTGCTCTATTACAAAATGTATTAGTCAACCTTTCTCTTATTTATTGTAGCAGCCTGCAATGGCTAAAAATTATCCCACTAATCAGAATGAATAAAATCTTCTAGAGTGCATATGAGGGCCTCTTACCAGTCAGGCCAAGCAGAGAATGTTTGGATGAAGAACATTTTCTGGGGTTTCAGCTCTGAGGGATTTGTAAAGTGTCCGGAGAGCAGATAAAGCACTTCACCGTCACACACTTCCCACACCACAAGACAGCCCTTTCATCTAACAGAATACTTCCAGTTCCAGCAAGCTTATATTAAATCATGACATCCCAGCATCAGTTTCTTCTCAATATGTAACAAATGCACTCACTTCTGTGTTTCAGACACTAAATGGAAAACTTTGCTTTTGCTGTCTCGGAGAAACACACTGCGACACTTCAGCAGAAAAAATAATTCACAGATAGTCTTTCCCACTTCCTTATTAAAAGGCCTTTCTATCACCATTCGTAGAGCTCACAGTAAACATTGCCTAGCTATCTCTTGTATACAAGTGGCTCCAATCCATTAATAGTCTTTGTTGCCCTATGCTGGACTCTCTCCAGTAGTTCCTTGTCTCTCTTGAACTGGGGAGCCCAGAACTGGATGTAGTATTCCAGTTGTGGCCTCATCAGTGCAGAGCAGAGTTGGAGAATGACCTCCCTCGACCTACTGGCTGTACTCTTCCCTATGCAACCTAGGATTCCATTGGCTATCTTGTCGACAAGGGCACGTTGCTGCCTCATGAATACCAAGACCCCCAGATCCTTCTCCTCAGAAGTGCTTTCCAGCAGGTCTGTCCCTAACCTATATCGGTGCCCAGAATTCTTCCTCCCCAGGTGCAGGACCCTACACTTGCCCTTGTTGAACCTCATTAGGTTCTTCTCTGCCCAGCTCTCCAGCCTCTCCAGGTGAACCTGCTGGATGGTGGCACAGCCGTCTAGGGTGTCAGCTAGCCCTCCCAATTAGGTGTCAACAGCAAACTTACTGAGGATGCATTCTGTCCGCTTGTCAAGTTCATTGATGAATATGTTGAATAAGACTGGACCGAGTATTGACTACTGGGGGACACCACTGATTACAGGCCTCCAGCTTGACCCTGCTNCAACTTGACTCTGCTCCATTAATTACAACCCTCTGAGTCCTGTCACACAGCCAGCTCTGAATCCACCTCACTGCCCTTTCATCTAGCCTACACTTCCTCAGTTTCCTAATAAGGATGTTATGGGAGGCAGTTTCAAAAGCCTTGCTGAAGTCAAGGTAGATGATATCTGCTGCTCTCCCCTCATCTAGCCATCCAGTTATAGCATCACAGAAGGCTCTCACGTTGGTCAAGCATGATTTACCTTTAGTAAATCCATGTTGACCACTTCCAATAACTTCCTGTTCTTCAACATGTTTGGAGATGACATCCATAACGAGTTGCTCTATTACCTTCCCAGGGACTGAGGTGAGACTAACCAGTGACACCCACAACTAAGAGTTGTGACCCTCTGAACTAGTATCCTTAAATTACATCTTGTATTCTTAAATTATATTCCCTAATGCTACATCTAACACATTTATTAAACATGGTATGTTTGAAATAAGACAAGTTTTATTACACAGGAGCAGAAATACCATAAAAATAACTCTCTGTGTAGCTAGTATGCTGTCTCTGACAACAGTCAAATGCAGAAGCCTTAGGAAAACTTGTATGAACAGAGCAGGTATCTAGCTGTATCTTCCTTATCCCTCCTTCCTAGGGGCTTGACTGCATGTGCCCAAGGCTAGCTGTCATACAGTGCTGTGTGAGCGAGACCTGGAAGAAGCTGGGTCCTTCTGGCTTCACTTAGAAACTTCATTTAAGGACAGGTAAACAAGGCTCTTGGTCCTTGTCTGAGCTATGTCACAGCCATACCTGTGGCTGGTCACGCACCTCACTGCTCTGTGGAGTCTTGACTTCCCGGCTTGACCTTGGATCTGCCTCATCACTGTGAACCTGGGCTGTCAAGCCCTGGACTCATGGCTGACCCTGGTGACCATCATTAGACTTGCTCTGTTCTTCTTGTGCAACTGCACCATTTCTGCATAAAGCCAGAGCCACATCTGCCTTCTAGTCAGTTGTGAATCCTGGTTCACCTTTCCCAGTGGAGCAGCCTACCCTTGGCACTCACACCGCGTGTGTCACTGCCTATTTATCTACACTCAACTTCCTCTGTCACGTAGCAGGCTCAATACTCAACCTCACAAGTCTTTTCAAGTCTTTTCAATTAGCCTCTAATACTCTCAGATCTTACAGGAATTAAAATAGTTGATCTGCACCTACATTTTGCTTCACTGAGGTTTTTCCAAATGCTTACTGTATTTTCCAGTAAACAGCAATTCCATCCAAGGTCTGAATTTACCTTTTCAAAGGCTATATTTAGAGGTGAAAAGTGACTAAATTATGACTAAATTTATCCTCAGACTTTTTTCCTGAATGGCCACAATTGTTTTATTATAACTTCATTTCATAATTGTTCATAATTTTTTTATATAACTTCAGCTGACGCTCACCTTCCATAAAAAAAAACAAAAAAGAAAACATTTTTCTGCATGAACAGAGGCCAGTGAAAGAGTAAGAGTTCTTACTTTTGTTAGACCCATGATACAAAAAGCAGCATTTTCCCATTTTAATTGATATGACTATAGTGATACCATCTCTGGTGGGGTTTTTTGCAGAGATGGTCACAAGAATTGTGAATTTTTTTTCTTAAACTAATCCCTTCTGTTTCTGAAACTCTTTTCACAAACTGCACAGATGCTTATTAACCAGTTTTGCACACTGATACACTCATAAGCATGGTTCAGAAAGCTAGATTAAGTGTATGAATTGCATTCTGAAGACTTTTAATACAGTCCATCCATGTACCTCATATTCTTCCTCAGTACAGTCTATCTTGCCATACACTTCACAGGTATGATACATCTAGGCAAAGCCATTTTTGCTTGTTTTATTTAACTCAGATGTTCTGCTTCTTTCAAAATTGGCTTGGACTTCTGACCATACTCTTTTATTGCTAAGTTTGGGTATTTTTTTTTATTTTCTTCCAGAGTCACAGCACTTCTCTATTTTTAAAAACATATTGCTGCATTCTGGTGAGAGAAACTGACTGCTGTACCCAACCAGAATAACAGACAAGGAAACAAAAGTTTTCCCAATGGCTGAACTTGAAAACACTTGCTCTGCATTCCTAAGAGCAAGTATGAAACACCGACATCACAGCAAGCTTATATCTGGCACCAATCAGGAATGTCTCTCCCTGCCTCTCATTATTTGATAATTGTCTTCTAAAATATTTAATCCAGGCATCCTTCGGTGGTTTTGGTTTGGATCAGGTTTGTACATGGCCAACAAATGTACCACTCAGGTGTTAGTCAGAAGAGCCACTGCGCAAGAAAGAGTCACAAAATATCTACACATCTTCAGCTTTATACTGCACTTTGAGTAATACTTTTCTGAACTGGAAGATTTTATTTTTTTTTGTCTACTGCCCAAAACCACACCACCATACTTTAGCTTTTGACTCACACAAGTTTTTTTGTTTTCTTTCTACAGAAACTCTAATTGTCAAATTGCTGCTTAACACATACAAGGCATCAGAAACTAGATCTATACCACATTTCTTCCTGATCACACTGTGGTCTCTTAACTGTGAGTCAGCTCTTAAGTTTGAAAGACTGGGGGTTATTCAGTCCTACTTACAAACTGCTTTATAGATTTTACTATTTTTACTTTCTTTATGCATTCTCTAAAATATCTCATGTTTATATTTCCTTTTACACAATACATGTTTGTATACCTTTTGCATACATGTCTGAAATAACAATTCAGCCAGCTGCCACTGGTTAACTGAAAATTGTTTTAAAACACAATTTATGTCAAATGATTACAAAGAGGAAAGTTGCCTTCTGACTTTTCTGGGGTTTAATACTATTGTATTTGACAAAAATGAGTGTGCCATCAGTAAGTTTGCAGATGACACTAAGCTAGGTGGGAGTGTTCATCTGCAGGAGGGCAGGGAAGCTTTACAGAGGGACTTGGATAGATTGGATGGATGGGCCAACATCAGTGGGATGAGCTTCAACAAGGCCAAGTGCCAGGTCCTGCACTTGGGCCACAACAATCCCATGCATCGCTACAGGCCTAGGGAAGTGTGGCTGGAGAACTGCCTGGCAGAAAAGGACCTGGGGGTTCCAAGTGATAAGCAGCTGAACATGAGCCAGCAGTGAGCCCAGGTGGCCAAGAAGGCCAATGGCATCCTGGCTTGTATTAGAGATAGTGTGACCNGAAGGAATTTTTCCCAGAAAGAGCAGTCAGACACTGGAAAAGGCTGCCCAGGGAGGGGGTTGAGTCCCCACCCCTGAATGTATTTAAGAGTCATTTAGATGTGGTGTAGGGGAGGAATTTGTAGAGTAGGGCTGATGGTTGGACTCAGTGATCCCAAAGCTCTCTTCCAACCTGAATGATTCTACGATTCTGTGAAAATGGCACATCAGTCTTTTGGATGTCCTATACAGGTGTTGGCATAATTTTTTCCTTTTCCCTCTTTTTCTCCAGCTTCTCCATGCCCATCTGGGAAAAATGGGGAGAACTGCACAAGCAGCTGTGTGGTCCTAGGTGCCAGCTGGGGTTAAACCACGACAATGTAACTGAAAACCATTCTAGAATAAAATGCCCTTCAGTTATCTGTTTCATTTTGCTCCTGAGATCTAGTTTAAGAGCACGCATATGTACTGCATATCAAGAGAGGTGACTAGGTGAGCAAAACAGAATTTTATAGTCACTGCCATTTACTACATGTTCAAACTTCCTTGTACAACATGCTGGACTGAGAACCATCCAGAAGCTATGGTGGCACAAATGCTTCTGATCCTTTGTTGCTTAAATAAACAACAAGAAAACTGTCAGTTTAAACTAATAATTTTGTCAATTACATTCACATTTGCTGTTCAGTGACCTTCATTATTAAACAAATAGGTCAAGTTAAAAAAACAAAAAACCCCTTTCACACACAAAATATAAAACTATGTGAACAGAATTTTAAACACAGAATTGAGAAGCCGCATCTTTTGTGTTTTCCCTTTATATCAGGCAAACATCTAAAAATCAACTTTTCCTATTCAGAAAGCTAATGTGCTTCCTCAGTAATCCCTGACTCACAAGTCAAATACTATATTCAGGTTTCTTGAATGCAACTTTCACAGCTTGTCAACTTATGAATGCCATCAAAATCTGCATTCCATATCCTGTCTACAGGATATGAGTCTATGTGGAATTTAAAATGGGATAAAAAATTTCATGAATGATGAGAACATTAATAATTGCACTGCATAATGTAGTTTTAGCAATTTTATTGTTAAACTCCAAGTGCTTCAATGCTCTGACCAATCAGGAATTATAAGAATAATCTAAAAATCTCCAAACATAAACAGAACAGTGTCATACAATGGAAGGCTAGCCTGAAATTATCCAGAATTTCTTGCATGTTCACAAAAGCCTCTGGAACAGGCAACATTTAGCAAGAGAATACTTGGTAGACTGTGCCCATTTTCATGAGGCATATTTAGTAGTTGTTCTTAGTTTTAACTAGGAATGGAATATTTTATAACTGAACAGTTTCAGTGAAAGTATAACACACAACAGCTAATTCCCAGCTTCTATTTCTCATTACCAGCTCCAGTGAATGGACTATTCATGCTTACTCTCTAACAGCATTATTTTATATATTTTTACCCATAAACTTCAACTTAGTCCATCCTTAGAGGAAGCATTCATCTTTATCCGCCATCCTCATGACAAATTTGACAAATTAAAAGGCAAACTACTGCATAACACTGCCTTTCTAACAAAACACATCCAGATGGAAACAGGGAGAGGCCGCAATGTTATTACCATTAGTTTAAGCCCTAACAACATCTAAATTACCCTACTCCTTAAAAGCGCTGTGTGAGAGTGCATGTTTCTGCACGTATGCATGTTTGTGTGATGTACATACTGGCAATCACTTAATACAGAGAGTGCCATCTACTGGTATTTACTGGTATAATTTTTCGCAGCTTATTACATGCTAATGCACTGCAAAAGGCTTGCTCTTAACAAGGGATCAGAAACAAACGAATGGATGCTGTACCTGGTATTGCGGGGACAATCTCATGCCTACAGCAAACAAACTTCTTATCATAACAACAAGTGAAACCATAGGTATAATTCTTCCACATTTCTGGAATAATTATCTGCAACAAAAGACAAAAATCAGTTCAACTGCATGCATTGAGCATACAGGAAATGGAGAGATCATGAAAGTCATTTTAGTGACTATCCTGAGTTGTCGCCAACAATTTCAGGAATCTTAACACGGAACTCTCCCTAGGGCAACCATCCTTATTCAGCTAAAACTCAAAACAGTGCCACAGTGAAGCTGGCTTCTAATTGAGAGACTATTATTAAAAGAAAATGTTCATCTTCCCTTAGAAAAAGAGTATTAGAGTGCTGTGAAATGTAAAGCTATGCACATATTCACATAAAACATATATATATATATATATATATGTACCTGTATATAATATGGAGAATGTTGTCTACTGGTAGGTAAGAATATACACCACCATTCATCAGTTAGTAAACAGCTATCACAATATGCAACAAAGTTGTCATTACTACTTATTGCTAACAGTTGCGTCCAGTTCCAAACTGCTCCTCACATACTTGGCATGCTGTATTTTAACAAATACAGATGAGCTATATGTCCTGCAAAACAAACTTCTTCTCATGAAACAGACAGTGGGAAAAAATAGCGAGAATTATAGTCTACTTCCCATTTTCATCTCCCATTTCACATAAAAGCTATTTGGATACTTTATTAAGATCTGATGGGAATCCCTGTATTTCTCAAAGACAGTCCCTCTCAGTCCCTTCATGTTTTACTGTGATGCCTTACTATGCCCAATATGATAGAAATACTGAAAACATTTTGGTAATTCATTCCAAAGAGAAGACAAAATACATGAAAGTACACACACACATGTACCCTTCATACTCTCTAACCGATTTTGTGACATGATATCTTTCCAGTTTTTCTTCTCAGCTATTCTCCACAACTTTCCCACAGTTCCATCAGTGTCTACTCTTTAACATTTTTCTTATAATTTTTCTATTTCCATTTATATGAAACTTATTCTAAAGTAACTAAATAAGCTTGCAAAGTCCCAGTAAATCAATGAGCAAATCTTCCCTGCCTTACAAGCACAGCAGTAAGTCCACTTAAATCCTAAACTTTTAAGAAATTTCATTCTGCTGAACTCCTATTTCTGTGAAAGTGTTGGTTTTCTTCTGTTCCTGAATGTTGTTACCTAACAAAAATATATGTCAATAAACTAAATTATCAAGAATGACAAATATAGTAAAACCTGATCAGAAAGCTGGATGATCCAAAATATGAGCCAAGAAGCACCTGACATCAGAGGAGGAAAGGAAAACCACACACAAGCACAAGTTTATAATAGAGGGAACTAAGCATTGCAATGCAGATGCAGCCATCCCAAGAAGTTCTATGATTCTATGTCGGCCAGTCACAAGTGGTATCCCCCAGGGCTCAGTTCTCTTTAACATCTTTATCAATGATCTCGATGAGGGGATCAAGGGCACCCTCAGTCAGTTTGCAGATGGCACCAAGTTGGGTAGGAGTGTTGACTTGCCTGAGGGTAGAAAGGCTTTGCAGAGGGATCAACAGGCTGAGGCCAATGAGATGAGGTTCAACAAGACTACGTANGAGAAGGGCAATGGAAGTGGTGAGGGGTCAGGGGAACAAGTCTTGTGCGGAGCGACTGGGGGAGCTGGGGTTGTTCAGCCTGGAGGAAAGAAGCACGAGGGGAGACCTTATCGCTCTCTACAACTACCTGAAAGGAGACTGTAGAGAGGTGGGGGTCCATCTCCTCACCCAAGTCACAGGCAATAGGACAAGAGGACATGGCTTCAAGTTCCGTCAGGGCAGATTCAGATCAGATATTAGGAAACATTTTACACAGAAAGGGTTCTTAACCATTGTAATGGGCTGCCCAGGGAAGTGATTGAGGTACCATCCCTGGAGGTTTTTAAAAGACAGGAAGACACAGTGCTTAGAGACATGGTTTAGTGACAATTTTTATCAGTTAGGTTGATGGTTGGACTAGGAGATTTTAAAGGTCCCTTCCAAACAAGACAATTTTGTGATTCTAAGTCACAAACATTTCCATTTTGAAGGAGCACTGAGACCGTCCTTTCAATGTTAACTCATCGCAGACTTATAAACCCATGTTGCTAAAAATTCTGGCACAGATTCAGAAGTAGGGGTGAAAGGTCAGTGTCTCATTAAAGGAACCAACTCAATTAAAACTGCAGTTTAATTAAAAAGTCAAGACGATCATAAAGGAAAAACAGTTCATCCGGAGAATATCACTAAAAATCTCAAATATCCTGTGCTTAATTGGCAGTAAATTTTTGATCTGGTCTGTTTGAGGAGTAGCAATCCACTGCAAAACACTTTTAATACATTAGACAGAACTCTATCAAATTTAATCCAAATAAATACAACCTCAAGGTACATCAAAAAGCTGGGAAGAAGAGGGCAGGTATGTCTTTCATTCTTATGGAAAACAAAGAGTTCCATTCAAATCCTTCACAGGAGGCAAGCATAACAATAATTAAGGGAAAGACCCTGCACAGGAGGCCTTGACATTATGTTTTCAGATTTATAATTCCAATTTTAAGAAACAAAACAACAAAAACTCACCCAAAACAAAACAACAAAAACCACCCACAAGCCCCTTTTTTCCAGAAACATTTGAGCATTGCTGTACAAGCAGGGGTTCAACTAAACATGTACCATATTCAGTTAACGGTTTTCAAACATGTTTGCTATTAAAAAAAAAATAACAAGATGACACTGAAGTTTTGTTATATCTCCTATTTCCTTGGAAAGCAGAGAAATCCCATCAAATGCTGCAGTTTTACTGCAAACACTGTATTTGGCAAAATGGAAATATTTACCTGAAAAGACTACATCTGCACTCTTGAAGAGATACCCTCAAGTGGTGAACTTTGTTCATTGAGTGCCGACAGCGTCCAAAGGCAATAACAATATAGTCTCTGCTTTCCATTGCAGACATTTGGAAATAAGTGGTGTCTACCAACATTGTACAGCCCGGCAGAGAACGGAAAAATTAAACTCAATGACAAGAGGGGAGGCAAAGACTGTAGAATTAAAATAATTGAAAACTTTGATCTTACAGCAGAAATATCTCAACAACATTCACAAATGATTAGGAGATTAGTCAGAATTTTAGAGACTTTTTTTTTTCTTAATCGGTTTAAATATTTTCATAGGAACATTAATTTTTATACAGTTCTGTTGAGGAACTAGAAAGTCACTGGTGCAATAAAATTAAAACTTTCTGAATTAAAATATTTACATCATCTTGGCATCATCCCATCCTCAGTTCAAAAATTACCCAGAATAAGACCAGCAAGAGAAATCTTGTATGAAATCTTATGACAGATAAAACATGCACATTTTATTAGGTATTTTTGGAAAATAAAACAAAAACATTTTTATAATTCCAGTATTATATAACTCCAGATGAGTCCCAGTCTGGGACTTCCCCAGTGCCTGCCACTGACATCACCCTGGGAGCTTGACATGGTTTTGTGTATATTGCATCTACTTCCTTATTTCATTTGTGATTTTAATATTAATACTTCATTAGTTTAGTTCATTCAAAACTCATAAATTTTTATCTCTTCTCCTTTTCTCCTGCACTGGAGAAGTGTGGGGAGAGCATCTGTCACCATCGTAGGCCAATTCAGCCTAAACCACGACACAGTGCCATTAAAAATTACTCTTAGAACACCTATTACTTTTGCAGCCATTATTATAATGAGGCCTACCCCAGGATACAGATACCCAAAAGAACTTCCCATTTCCAAAAAGGAAAATTTGGCCAAGCCCCAAAACCAGCTCTAAAGACATGTACCAAGACTGACAGGCCTTCCACCCCTATGCTTAACCTCTTAGGTATACACTGTCTTGTTCTTTTGTAGAGCACTGAAAAAATGCAACTTGTATTATTAAAAAAAATCATTAAAAAAATTTAAAAGAGGGATATTAAATGCTTCTGTTTTATACAGTTTGAAAAGGGATAGGCTGTAACACACACATATATACGAACTCGTAAGTACATATGGCCTCCCAAAGTAATACAATAAAATCACTACTTGAAAGAAATTTCAAAGTCATAATTCATAAACACAGTTTATAAATTAAAAAGCAGAGAAGAAGGTGCAACCAAGTTAATGAATTTAAAGTCTACTTCAGAAAAGCTCTCCAGTTGCTACAATGTGCAAGAGGAACAGGCAGTTAAAGGAAGCTGTTACAGCCGCACCACACAGAAGCAGATGTTAGAACCACATTTACTGCACAAATCCAAATCTCTCTGCTCTGAGAATGCCAGCTGGAGAAATTAAATCACTTTCTTTCTTAGAGACCAGTTTCACCAGGTCATGACTGATTTCACCAGTGAGAAATCTGTGCCAGCACATGTGCCAGCTTCCTACATGTTTTGTAAAAGATCTACAGAACCTAGATTCCAACACTAAAATTCAGAATCATACAAAAAATTTTTACAATTTTAAACAGCATCTGATCCTAAAAGCACTGCAATCTACATTGCACATTTTAATTAATTTCTTTGCACATTTTATTCTTTCAGAGGTCTTACAGACCTGCACTATCTTGGTTTCTGAAACTTACGAATAATGTGGTTCAAGTGGATAGCTACCCTTCTTGCCATTAAAAAGAACATAGCTTTTCTATGACATCTACAGGAAAGTTAAAAAGTAAGCAAGCATCAAATACATTTTTTGCTACTACAAAAAAGCAACTTTATAGCTGAAAACAAAAGACCTGAAATCAGCTTTCCTGTCAATTACTTAGTTAAAGACACATTGAAAGGCCACAAAGTGCCTTTGGCCTTGCCACACACAAAAAGTAAGGTGTAATTTAATAGTCTATGTACATAACTATAAAAACAAAGGAAAAAAGAATTTTCACTGCTAACTTGACTGAATAATATTGTTTTCCAATCCCATATGACTTTGCATTTTGAGAGGAAAATTCTCATGTAAGTCACATTTAAAACCCATAAAACCAGGAAGCAATCTTAAAAAAGGGTGGGGTTTTTGCTCTTGTTAAAATCAAACAGTAAGCAGGTAACGTTGTGTATTTCCATTACACACTCCTCATTTTTCAGTTAGTTGGGTGGGGTTTTTTGGTTGGCTGGTTGGTTTGGTTCATCTCTTTACGTTTTCTTTTTTCTATTGTCAACCAAACGTACACCCAAATGTCCCAATTTCCTTAATGCATATTGGCTTACACAGTGAACGGCGTTACCTTTTCAAAAACTGAGTATTCTTCTCCACTGTATGCTAAAGTGTTAAATTGAGGAGACAAAATTAGCCGTTAGCTACAGGGTCAAAGGAGAAGGCTACTATAAAAGTCACTTCCACAGCAGCTGAACAGCAGTTCCTGTATGTAACCCACGACTCCTGCGTCAGTGTGTATGGGCCCAACACAGAGCCCCATTCTGTTTGGTCATGGATAGACTTCCATCCACGCAACCTACAGAGAGCTTAAATACCTTAAATAATCTATCCCTTCATTCTAAGTACAGGCAAGTTTTCCATAATACTATAAAACTTTCAAGTAGCATTCAAATTTCAGAGCTTTATTTAGAGCCAATTTCTGCATTTCAATTCCCTTTTTATCACGTAGCCACAAAACTACCTTCCTCTCCACCTCCAAGAATTTGTTTCAACATATATATATCTATATAAACTATATATGCATAAATATAGATAGATAGATGGATAGATAGATAGATAGATAGATATTAGACTTTTTGGAAATTTTCCTCTTAGTTTACCACAGTGTATTTGGCATCTTAGCACCGCAGAGTGAATATCAGAAGAGACATGTATAATATGGAAAATAAAGTTCAGGAGCAAACAATGTTAAGTATGCATTAGGTGGGTGAACAGACTTACTGTATGTTGGGTTTTTTCAAAAATACATCATTATCACACATGGCAATAGAAACCTCTCGAAAATAGCAAAATTACCCAACTATTTATTCTTGTTTACTTGATACTATTTCTAACATCAGCAATACCACCAGCCCAGTTACATAATTGGATAAGGCAACTGATATAGATTAAAACAACTGGTTTTTTCCCTCCCAGAAATGGAAGCTATCTGTAGAAGATTGGGTACAACTCTCCCTCACCACTTAATTTCATTAATGCATATGCTGCTGCTAATAACTAATAAAATGACAAATTTTGCTCTGTTTCATAACTAAGTGCATGCTATTGTTCATCTCCTATGTCATTATGGAGAACATATCCAACCAGCAAGACCACAGTAGAAAAGGCAGAATTTTATTTTGCATCACTTGACTGGTATTCAAGCACTGTCACCCTATTGATCTCAGGAAAAGCCTCTTGAAAAAGGCTAAAGACAGGAAGAAAACAAGGGTGATTTTAGTTAGTATTAAGTTGTTGGGAATTTCATGGCATGTAGTACCATCCACAAAATAGGTACGTGCAGGCACCCAAGGGCATCCTGAAGTTTGTGAGAACTTGATACTGGGAATTACTGCATCTAAATCAACAATAGTACACAGTTAAACACTCTTCTTTTGTACATCCTAGTATTACACACGTACCTAGATGAACTGGTATGTACAAAATCAACCAGTAAGTAAGAAATGAACTACTTAGAAAAGCATAGAAGTATCTACAGCTTTAGCAGACATGTATATACATAATGATTAGGCTGCTACATTCTCGCTGTGAGGACTATAAGATATTTTCAAAAATACATTAAAAATATTTTAACCATATTCTGATATGGACCCACAGTGACATACAATTAACAATACTGCACCCTCAAATTGCTATTCAGTAATGTAAAGCATTAAGCATTGATGTGCTGCAAGTTATTTACATGTTAATGTGCTTTGCTAGTTCAGTGGAAATATATAAAATATGAACAGATGTGCCATCCAAGGGACTAAATTTGAGATTAAAGCTAAGGATTCATCATTCCTTAAGTCACTAAATATAAATTCACACACAAGCACTATCCCTCCCCTCTCTGACAGCCTTTGAAGAAAGTTTGGATACAATTAAATTCTTCATAGGCAGGAGATTAAACAAAACCAAAAAAGAATAAAATTAAAGAGCAAATATAAGATGTTTTTAAAACAAACTATGGCATTTCTCCAGATTATTTGTTTTACCCTAATTGAAAGGTTCTTTTTTTATTATATAATAACACTTGCTTCCCTTCTGATTTGTGGTCATGGCTCACTATTCACAGTTATTGGTGAATCTACTAGGTTAAAATCCATCAAAACTACCCACTTTAAAATGCCACATCTTTTTAATATTTAAAATGACAGACTAACACTGACTGTGTTATAATTAGAGTGATATATATCACGACAATATGTATTGCACGTTGTGTTTGAAACAGTTTCTTAAATGACAGTGTCTCTATGCTATAGATGTAGCACCTTTAAATAATTAATTTAATTCAAAGCAGTCCTGAAAAGGATTCATTCACTT
>VXBJ01000762.1:0-10082 GCA_013400055.1 Nycticryphes semicollaris | reverse complement strand
CCCCGTCGGGCGCCGTTTCTTCGGCTGGCTGCCTTGGCCCCTGAACTTGTTCCTTCCCACAGGCTTTTATCCTCTCGTGTCAAACGTGGGATCCCAGCGTGAGCGGGAACAAAAAGCCTCATCGGTCTTCATGGCTGTTGCGCTCGTGCCTGGAAACCGAGATGCGGGTGTTAACCTGCGTGTCCAAAATTTTACTCGGTGAAGCAGAGCGAGATGGGTAAAGCCGGCTTTGATGCCCTTGTGTGCAGCTGAAGTTTTGTTTCTCTTTTCTACAGGAAACCCAAGATGACAGGGACTTTATTCCCCGCGGCAAGCCGGCCAGAGAGTGTTTAGTGGTGGTGGCCCAGTGGAGGTTCTTGCCTATGACCCACCATAGAACCATAGAACCATAAAATGGTTAGCAAGTTCCAACCCCCATGCCATGGGCAGGGGCATCTCCCACTAGATCAGGTTGCTCAAAGCCCCATCCAGCCTGGCCTTGAACGCTTCCAGGCATGGGGTGTGCACAACTTCTTTGGGCAACCTGTTCCAGTGTCTCACCACCCTCAAAGTAAAGATTTTCTTTCTAGTGTCTAATCTAAATCCTCTTTCTTTCAATTTAAAACTATTACCCCTCATCCTATTGCTACACTTACTGACAGAGCCCCTCCCCATCTCTCCTCTAGGCCTCCTTTAGATACTAGAAGGCCGCTACAAGGTCTCCCGAGCCTTCTCTTCTCCAGGCTGAACAACCCCAACTCTCTCAGCTTGTCTTCATAGGAGAGGTGCTCCAGTCCTCTGATCATGTTCCAACAGGTCCATGTCCTTCCTGTGCTGCGGACTCCAGAACTGGACACAGTACTCCAGGTGGGGTCTCACCAGAGCAGAGTAGAGGGCGGGAATCACCTCCCTTGACCTGCTGGCCACACTTCTTTTGATGCAGCCCAGGAAGCTGTTGGCTTTCTGGGCTGCCAGTGCACATTGCTGGCTCATGTTGAGCTTCTCATCCACCATCACTCACAAGTCCTTCTCCTCAGGGCTGCTCTCCAGCCATTGTCTGCCCAACCTGTATTTGTGCTTGGGATTGCCATGTCCCAGGTGCAAGACCCTTGGGCTCTTAATTGACTGAACGAATGAGATCCTTTATTTTTTTCACCTTCTGGTAAGACTAAGCACAAACCCTGACAAACTGTGTTTTCAATTTTGCCAACATCAACAGGCCTTTTCACCACCATGTGAAAAGAATGCAAACAGTATGAGTACAGATGCACAATATGTAAAAAACTTTGCTTTGAATAAATTTAGGCTTTGAAAAAATACCTGATTAATCCAACTGAAATTTGTGCTGGTGCTAAAATGAGAAATATACACATGGTGCATCTTACTAACCCTCTATTTAATAAAAAACATCAGTAGTAAAAATACTGGGACCCACTTAACCACTGTTGAGTTATGTGTGTCCTCAAGGAAACCCTACTGAAAGTACCAGTGCTACACAACCTTGACTACTTAGTGCATATTTGCTTATTGTCATGAGCCTACCTACATGCTCATACTTTCTTCACCTTCCTGTCATTCTTCCTCTCTCGCTCGTCTACTTGACTCCTTTCCCTGTTCACCCTGGTAGTTTTTCCACTCCAGACTAAGTTGAGTTTACCTCCACGTTCACTATTAGCAATGAAGAGCTGGTGAGAAATTATTAGAGTATTTCCACCTCTCTTTTTGAAACACCATCAGCACTTAACATTTCTTTCTTTCCTGGCATCTTCCTCTTCCCAAATATGTATGCTTACATCACTCGGTCCTTCTTTCCTTCATGAAGAAACTATGGATAATTAGGCACTCATTCTGATCCTACCAAAAGAGAAACAAAACAAATTATTTGAAATAATGATATCACTAACGGAAGTGTTCTCTGTCTTGAACTTAGGTCAGAAGGAGTCTTTTCAGGTGAATTTTAGATTAAGTCCCACTGACACCATTCATCTGAATTGACAGGCTAGTTTTTATTAGGCTTGTGTTTGAGATTTGTACTCTGAAATAACATAGGGTTACCACTGTGCTTAAGCTGGTTTTCTCTTTCCATTTTACCCAGTCCAGCTGATGTCCAAACTCCTTACTCTCATTCAGCTCTCATATTCTTCTATTTAGATTTTGTGCAGTGTGTCATCTTTTCTGATCACTGCTTTCAATTTTCTGTAAATCGAAACAAAATCCCCTTCAATACAAAGGCAAATTCAACCTACCTATATAGTGCCATCTCGATGCATGAATATTTATGTTACTTTTTTTTTTTCATTTTGTCCTATCAAATCAGCAACACCTGATGAATTAAAGGCTTGTCTGTAGAAGTTTCAAAGTACTTTCTTGGGAAACAGCAATTGTTCATCAGGCAACCCACCAAGACAAACTGGCGGGGATGTTTCCCACACATCCAGCACATCTGCAGAGCACAACTCAGAGCTTTGGGTGTAATGCCCATCCTCACACTGTGAGTCCAGTTCATAACTCATGCAAGTCTTTAATCATCCTACTCCTTCTCTTTCTTGTCAAGTGAAAACACAGGAGAATATCTGTTTTCTACCATCAATTGTGTTAACAGTTCTTTAGATAACAGCATTATTAATTATTTCATTGCTGAAATGTGTAACTGTTCTGTGGAATAAGCCTGAGTGGAAGAAGTTTGATAACATAATTTTTCATGTTTCTGATTGAACACAGTCTATTGTTGTCCAATGTCTGTTTCTATCTTGTATTCACAGAGTAGGCAAAAGCTGCTTCTGTTAATCTTTTTATGTTTATACCATCAGCAGAGCCAATTTTCTTCTTGCTGTGCAAGAAGCGATATACCAGTTCTCATGCACACCCAGACATACAGCCAAAGATTATTGTAATATACCAGAAGCTGTGAAAAATAAACCCAGGAATTAAAAAAAAAAAAAAAAAAGGCATTTAAGAAAATCCTGGGAAAGGGTATAGCAGACAGATGTATAAATATAATAGCAAAGATGAAAGCAACTGACTAATACAAATAAATTCCAAGGGGTGGAAAGAACATTTGGTTCTATTACCTTCAAATGACCCCCATTTTAAATAGTCACAAAATAAGTGGCACTGATATGAATAACTAATTAGGTAGTACAAATCAGGTGAATGCCAATACAAATGTTATGTTACTTCAGACCTGTTGTATGCAGTTTGCTACTCTTTTACATTTAATAAATACAAAATATTTGAGTGTTAAAAAATGTTATTGGAACTATTTTTTGTAGCCCTAATCTTTAATAGCAGATATTACTACATATAGAACTAATCCAGCTGCCTAGTCTCAAACAGCGAATTACTGATACTATATTTTTAAATAAAAAAAAATACTTGAAACTGTTACAAGTTCCCAGAAGTAGCACCACTGTAGGTAAGAATGCCATGACTTTGAAACCTGAATATGCAGGAAAGGATCTTCCAAATTTTGGAGAATTGCTGGCTGAGAATTGCTCCCTGAGAACCCTAGTAATCTTCTTTTCCCTGAAGTAAGATGCAAAAACCTATTGTTAAGCTTTGCGCTTTGGTGAGATACAGCAGATACTACATTTAGGTTCAGGGCAAAATATCAACATTTTATCTTTTGGTCAGTATTAATTTGGTAGGAAAAAATCCCCTGGTGAGGGAAAAGAAGGAAATATATCTTTGACAAGTTTGGGGCAATTAAAAAAAAAAAAAAAGAAGAAATTAAAAAAAACGTCCCAGCTGTTTGAAGCTGCTCAGAGGTTTGGAATGTTAGAATAAATACTGTGGGAGATAGATTGATGGGACGAACTGCAGGTGAGGCACACAAAGGTGCATGGTAAATATAATTTATCGGCACACATGACCACAACATATGTAATAAATTTTATGCACATTACAGTGATAAGTTAAAGAGCAAATACTGCTTCAAAAAACACAAAGGCTTCAGCTTACACAAAGAAACACACAGTACCAAGCAAAATGCACCCAGACCCTCTAGCTGAAATGAACATGATATATACCTTTATATATGTTTGTGGATAGTTCAAAATGGTTGTTTCAAGACAACAAGGAGCTAACACAGTCCCTGTGTACGTACTGTTGTCCTTTATGGATGGAATTGCAACTGCCCAAATATTAGAGTGGCGAGCAAAGCACCAGAAATATTCAAAAGGCTTCCTGTCCTTCCAGAGAATACCACAGTGTGTAACAAGTCACCAGTACATTTCAGTTTACTGCTGTTTGCTAGCAGTATTGGGGGATTTCTCAATAGGCAGATGTGTGTTTTCTAGCTGGTGATTGTATCTTTGGAAATTTTCCCACTAGAATACTGGATTTTGTGTGGCTGTTGGCGTAATAGCCAGGCATACTAACATCCATGATTTCCAGGTGTCCATTCTCTCCCATATCTCCCATTCACTGTCCAGCATAATTTCATGGTTCAGCATTGCTAGGAAAGAAACAAAGAATCATCCAAAGAATCATCTTTGCTAAGGAGAAGTGGAGTCACTTCTTGGACATCCTAGGCTCTGCAAATTTGGTTGTTAAAAGTGCGTGTTACACAGTCTTTATGTTGCCACTGGAATAATTCTCCCTCTCCTTTTTTTTTTTTTTTTGATTGCTGATTTGCTTGTTGTTCCTTTATATATTATTGTATACCATCAGCATGTTTACTTGCTCCTGAGAAGGGCAGGAACATTTTGCTGTGTTCTGTGTCCCAAGATAGATGACTATCTTTGTTTTCTTCTTAATGCAAATCAAGTCTTTAGCTGGGAAGCCTCTGCAGGGTTCTAAAAAATTGGCCTTGAACAGGCCAATGGTACTTAATGCTCCTTAAACCAGTCCTTAGGAGTTCTCCTAATATCTATTAAAGCTGTGCCCTTGGTATTTCTCAATCTTGTATAAAACATATGCTCACAAGGATAAAAATTGGAAATTATACCTTGCATCAACCAAGTAGATAAGATTTTCATAATTTGTCTTGTTGCACATATTTCCAGTATGCGCATGATTAGAAAAGCTGAAGTACTTATCTTGATTGATTATGTTTCTATGTATAGTTTATAAACTTCCTCATTGAGTATGATCCTGAATGTAAGTCCTTTCCCTGTACCTATCTGCACTCTCAGCAGGTGCTATAGAAAAAAAAAAAGACATGATGATGTCAATCATTCCCAAGACACTGAAACAACAAAGATATAAAAATCTTCTATGATGTCCTGCTGCTGTTGTGGGATGGCTGAACGTTGGAGAGCATTTCTATGACAGCTTGGTCATTTCTATGGCATTCCCTGTGGATACACTGAAAAGCTTCTATGGCATATATGGAAAGAGCATAACATAACCGCTACGAAAGGGAAAGTTAATGACTTCACCTTGACATGTTCTTTCACTGACAGCTGCTAACAATGTGATACAGTTAGACTGAGAATTTCAGTTTCATCTGAGTTACTATATTCCTACATGCTTTACATAAAATACTCTCCTTAACTAGAAGAGGTATTTACACATTCTAGAACCTGAAAAGTTTTAGCCAAATTTAAGACAATAAAAAGAGAAATTCCAATTTTATGGGCAGCAAGCAGCAGCCAAAATAACAAATTAACAAAATGTGATAAGGATCATGCTTTAACCAATTTACAGAGGTTTGGAGGTGTGGTAAAGTGGCTGTTGAGAATCATCATGCAACTACAAAACTTTATATTTGTTCATGACTTACATCACTATTTGAACTCAGGTCAAGTTATGAAGCATTAAATCTTAGAAAATTAAGTTGCCATGATAATTTAAAGTATATTAGTGAATTCAAAGACTTCACAAACTGAAAGTTTTCTTCCTTTACAAACTTGATTATTACAAGTGAGATTTTCAAATTAAGAAATAAAATCTCAATAAATTAATTTTTCTTCAGTTTAAAAGTATGAGAAATCTGATCACTACTAGAAATTAAAATTTCAAACAAGCCCACAATACTGTAAGTTGTTGCAAGTAGAACAGTTTATAAGTTCTTATTCCATTAAATACAGACATTTTTAAACGAAATTAAAATAAAAATTTGCACACACAATAGGTATGCCTCAACTTCCCACGGCATGATATAATCACAGGTAAAAGCAGAACGTTGCCTTATAACACCCTACTGTACATGCAAATGCAGCAAAAAACAGTCACTATCCATGGAGAAGACAATAAGTGGGAGAATATAGGAGTAGATGTAGGCACAGAAGTGAATAAATTTCTTGTATAACTGCTTTTTATCATCTGGATGAAATGCCTTTATTAAAAACAGGAGCACAGTTGCTAATCTGATGTAATTTTCTTTGAAACGTGAAACCTCCTCTTCAGCTGGAAGCTTTCCCAAGCATATGTCACCATCAAAACCAAACAAATCCCAAGCATAAACACAAATACTATACATCAGATGAAAAATAAAGAAATTATCAATATTTGCTCTATCCATGAATTTCCACCTATTAACAACAGTATTCCTGATGCTGACTTCTATGGTGCATATTAAAAAAAAAAAAAAGTAATAATAAAATATCAAAAAGTCACAGAACATGGAAAAGAAGACTGGATGGAGAGACAGTAAGCAGATACCTCTCCAGTATCATGGAGGCATCTTTAGCCAACCAGTTCTCCAGTATCATGGAGGCATCTTTAGCCAACCAGTTTGAGAAATCATCTTCATGGTCTGCATTTTTCAACATTTGCTGAATGTTGTATGTGATCTTCTGTTCACAAAAAGATAGGCCAGTCTGCTAGTGTAGCCTTCATGCCTTTGCAAATTACTTTTTTTTTTTCAGTGTTGCAGACCTCTGCCTCACAAAAAAAGTCCCTAAGTAGGGGTACCCTCCAAAATAGAATAGATCTTCACTTAGTGAGTATTGAAGTCACTACCGAAATAGGATATATAGCAAGTCGGTAGAATCGCAGTCCTTTCAGTGTTTGTCCAAACGAGACTGAAAGAATACAGCTCTTTGGCAGGAAACAGGAACTGCAGTTCGTGGATTACCAGCTTTGCCCCCACATTCTCTATACATTAACCAAAAACCTCATATTTCTCATTCCTTCGTTTAGTTTATTGGACACTACAATATGGTGCTTCTTTGACCTCCCAAAGGAAATATAACTCCAATATTCAAGTGCCTTCACTGCTTCTTTAAACAGTTTGTCACCCACACTCCTTTGCCTGCAATACTCACAGTTGCAAATCTGTGGAATGCGCTCTTTCATAAATCTCCTCTCAGTTGTTTTAGCAATCCTTCTTCCTTTATTGGTATTAACCTTTCTTTAACCTTGTCTATCTTCAGATTTAGTCCCTTCCTTGTGACATCCCAGACAAAATATCAATTCGTTTTCCATCATTCCCTCATTTAAACAGTGTTCCTTTGTTTCCTTAATTTCCTTGCTGACTATTTACATTGCATCTCCTTTAAATATTCTAGGATTTAATATGGTGAATCTGATTCACAACTGAAAATTATTTACATGCATATAGAGTGTACAATTCAAAAGTACTTTATATAGCTTTGTACAGACCGTGTAAAGCCTGGTTTAAAGGCGTTGTTTCAGATATCTCTATAAATGAAAGATGTACGTGCAATACATGATACATAATAAAACAGCAAAAAAGCAAATGTTATATTATGATAGAGATAAGGTTGAGTATTTGTATCTGTAAATTTTAAATGAGTAAATTCAACACCAACTGTGTGGAATTAACACAAATCTGAGCATTACATTGCCAAGTTATTAATTAAGTTCACATATAAAATCAATGTGAATGTATTAAGAAACACAAAGTAAGAGCCAAAAATCTCTTAATGCTGTTTGTGCAGTAATCACAAGTTTAAGGCATAGTGTTTGTTGCTCTGTACAAGAGTTTATCAATTTTGGAAGTAGTTTCCTGTCCCCTGTTTCTCTTGTACCCACAATGTCACACCCCTTGCTTTCTGTGAGTAGTGTCCCTGGAAGCGTGCTCAAAAGCTTAGGTCAAACCTTGAATTTAACTATGCATTTCCTTACATTTACATACTTCTTTCATTTCATAGGACACAAAATAACTCTGGGGGAAGCTACAATGCCCTTAGAGGCTCTTTCATATTTGATCTTATAAAATAGTTTTCTTGATTAAATAGTACAATATCAAACAAGAATACGAAGCTGAATGCCCTCCCTACTAAGTGCTAGCACGTGGAGTTCCTAGTGACTCGAAAACTGCAAAGCAATCTTCTTATCTGAAATTCACTGGTCTGGTTAAAGCGTCAAACAGAAATTGTGCAGGGAGCTCTCTGTATTAAGCTCTGATGTGTCTGATGTGTCCCAGTTCCCTTGTGTCAGTCTGCCCAGCTGTGAGGGCAGGACTGTACGAGGGAGCCTTTCAGTTACTGATACATGAGCTGGCATAAAGCCGCAGAATCAGCAGTGAGCGGTAAAGCCAGTGCACGCAATTCCGCATCCATGAATGACAGCTCAGAGTTACATCCGTACGGAGTACTGCCACAGGCAGATAACTCAGCATGCTACACCAGTGGCCTGATCCACTATGGTAATTTCTTTGCTCCTAAACTACATCATACAAATGAGAACAATCTTAAAAATGTAAACATTTTTAAATACTGGCTATTCTTGATTCCCTACATATAAAGAGTCCTACAAATTTCTCAGTAACTTGGTTCTTACTTCAGATGATTAGATTGTACAAGTTGACCAAATGGCCAATGACATTTCGAAAAACTCAAGAAACAGGTGGTATTTGACTGTAGGAGAACAGAGGTTGTACCCTGTTCCCCTGTGAGCTCCACCTATGGCTGAATGTAAAATGTGTCCAGCCTGACCACACCAAAAGGCTAATGGCCTGAGCATCCATTTCTATCCTATATGGAAATATGACTGTGTCTTCTTGCAGTCACAGTGCCTTCTGTATGTATCATAGGCAGTAAAATTATATTTGAAATGCACCTGTTGGGCAATGAATTTTGTGGAGAGTGCACTGGATGAACCATGAGTCTTCTGGGTGGCTGAAAGCATTTTATTTCCTTTCTCCAAGGAAATATCTTGTTTTTCCCCATCTGGTAAATGGGTAAAATGATACTGGCATTGCAAAATGCTCTAGGAATGAGAATTAAGAAACATGATGCAAAAAGTAAGCCTAATAAGTACTATAGAGGAAAAAAAAAACATTCAAATGTTAGGAGTCAAGAAGTTTGGTTCCTCCGAGTCTTCATGAATTGGCTTTGTGATTTCTAGGCATTCATTAATCTTTGCTTTTTCCATGCTCTAACTAAATACTTACAAGGCCATAATTAAAAGAAAAAAAAAGTAAAAAGTGTCAGTAGCTTTATGGAATCACAGAATCACAGCCACAGAATTGTCAGAGTTGGAAGGGACCTCTAGAGATCAGCTAGTCCAACTCCCTCCCCTGCAAAAGCAGGATTGCCTAGAGCAAATTACTCAGGACTGCATCCAGACAGGTCTTGAAAATCTCCAGGAAAAGGGACTCCACAACCTCCCTGGGCAGCCGGCTCCATTGCTCTGTCACCCTCACCATAAAAACGTTTTTCCTCATCTTCAAATGGAACTTCCTGTGTTCCGGCTTTTGCCCATTGCCCCTTGTCCTGTCACTGGGAGCCATTGAAAAGAGTCTGGCTCCATCCTCCTTCAACCTACCCTTCAGATATTTATAAGCATTAATAAGGTCTCCCCTCAACCTTCTCTTCCAAGGGCTAAAAGAGTCTCAGCTCTCCAGCCTGTCCAGGTAAACCTGCTGGATAGAGGCACAGCCCCCTGGAGTGTCAGCCCACCCTCTTAGTTTGGTATCATCAGCAAACTTGCTGAGGATACACTTTGTCCCCTTGTCCAGGTCTTTGATGTATATATTGAATAAGACTGGACCGAAGATTGACTCCTGGGGGACACCACTGGTTACAGGCATCCAATCTGACCCTGCTCCATTAAGTACAACCCTCTGAGTCCTGTCACACAGGCAGTTCTCTATCCGCATCACCGCCCCCTCCTCTAGCCCACACTTCCTTGGTTTCCTAATGACGATGATATGGGAGACACAAAAGTCTTGCTAAAGTGAAGGTAGATGA
>VXBJ01000761.1:5530-24215 GCA_013400055.1 Nycticryphes semicollaris | reverse complement strand
TTTTGCAATCCTAAATATGTATCTCTATCCATTTTCTTCGTGTAAGGTTTTTCCATTTGTGTTTTTAAATCAGATTCCACTGTGCAAGGTATTATGACTGTTAACACAGGGAGGTATGAGGAATAAGAAAAAATAAACTAACTGATCAATTTTCTTGTGTTCCAACCATGAATTTCTTTGGCCTGTCATATAAAAGTTTAGATGTTAAACTGAAAAATTCCTATCTGACAGTGAAATAAACTTCTTTTTTTTTTTGTCAGTTCTCAGCTTCCCTTAACTAACTTAACTTATCTTGACTATATCAAAGATGGTAATTATGATCTAAACTCATGAATTTAATAATATATTTTAGAGGTATTGGCTTCAACTTTCTGATAGAATTTGAACTACTGAAGTTTATTTGTGGATTGTTGTGTAACCCATTAAAACACTTACTTAATTTACATGATTGTATTTATACATCTGAGTTATTAAGGTATGAGGCCATTATTAATACTGTACTGGTAAAAGTTGTGTCTAGATACAGATTTAGTGATTTGACAACAATTCACTAATCATCTAAAGTAGAATATTGGCTGGTGTGAATGAAAACATAGTGGCATTACACATTTTATTTTAACTGTGTATTTGTAATCTAGTAAAAAGAGGAAAAAAGGTAAACTACTACCATGATTAATAAATTTAAGACTGCCAAAGTTATAAGCTATGAAGTATTTTATTACATATTTCAGATACCTGTGTCAAAGTAATGCAAAGTCTTTTCATCAAAAAGGGTGATACATTAATAAGCACATAATATTCACTTAGTCTCTAAGGATAAACTTATTCTTCATTCCTAGTTAAGAGCTTGGTTCTGATTAAAGACATACTGTAACAGTTTCATCAGAAAAGGAATTTTCAGCCTGCCAGAAAGCTTAATTCAAAGCAATTTCTGTTAAAAGTTCTGGTTCACTGGTCCATGCCCCTCTCCTGAGACTTGGTGTGTCTTCTGAGAGTTAGAAAGTGTCCTGCTTTGTCTTCTACTTAAGTAAATTCTTCCTCTTTAGACCATGGAAACAAACACTTGTTGCTTTCTTTTAAGGGATAAATCTTAAGCAATGCCTTTGCAAAACTTCACAGGCAGTTTCCATCCTTACATTCCTGCCTGAGACAGTATTGACCTGATCTTCGAGACACAACAGGATTTTGGAAAAGACTGATTAAGATCATTCTTAGATGCTGAATTAGATACAGTTTTGCTATCAGTGGAGAGGATGAACTTTCAAAATGTGATTTAAATGTGGGTTTTGATTTTTCTGTCGCTCCCCACATTTTCATGTAGAATGTGGAGCTATGGATAGCTGGAAACACACAGCTTTCCAGTGTTTGATTATGGCAGAAGGAATCAATGTCTTTGTAAGAGCAGGCAGGTGAAACTACATTAAAGCATTTGTAAATGCACGCTATTTAGAACCTCTGTTATAAATATTTCATATGGTATGTTTTGTTATATTTGTGTACTGAATTTTTTAAAAGGTGTTTTCATTCATTCATAATTTTCTAGTAAGACAAATTACTTAAATAAAACAATTGGCTCTGGAACTGCTTTGAAGTCATAGATGGAATAGTTACTCCTAATTTTCTCTTCAAAGTTTGATTTTAACTACCAAGAAAAAAAAGCATGCCTCTTTATAGCCTGATGAATAACCTGTTCTTTTGTGAAATATATGGCATAACTTTCTGAACACGCTCCTCAGCAATCTCTTCAGAACTGCTTTAAGGGTATAAATATAGTGGATTGACTTCACATATCATAATAATGCCATCCTGTATTTTAAAACTTGTGATGGAGTTAGCATGTCAAGTTACACACTTCTGCCAAGATTTAACATTACTAGATTTAATAATATTTGATGGTAGACATCCCTAATTATATTAATAATAAGATATTATATTAATATTTAATATGATTAAGTTGAATTTTCTTGTTAACTTGAATGTTTCAGATTTCATACCTTATGAACTTGGAAAAAATTAAATAACAACAATTTTATAATTTTTTACATTATTTTACTACACTTGTAGCAACATACTTTATAGAACCAGAAATGCCTTGTTATTTTTTTATGCTCAAATGGAAATTAACAAACTGCTTTAAATTTAATGGCAGAAATGGAGTCTTTGTTTTTGATGGATAATTACATGTATAGTCATTTGTAAGGTAGATCAGAATTTCTGTAACAGACAATTAATTTCCTTTCCTAGTATTCTTGTTATTCATAAATTTCATAAGGCTTGATTTTTTTTTTTTTTATATTCTTATCTGGTGTATGTGTATATATATATATATTCTTTATTCCAAGTACTTTATTACCATAAATGGCATCTACATATAGTGTGTCTCCATTATTAGAATGGTGACTATGGTTTTATAATTTTACCTTCAAATATGTTGTAAGTCAGTGCAGTCATTCAGTTAAACATGGGTATTTTTTTCTCTTCAGCAATGCAGGTATGGAAGCTATTACCTTGTGAAAGGACTTTAGATCCTAAGTCATCTTAGAGGCGGTTTTACAGTATTTCCCTCTAGTTGACTTTCAGCTGTAAATATTAGTTTAAGGTATAATGTCAAATATTTTGAAAGCATTTCTGATACTGCCATATAAATTGCTTGCAAATATATTTTTCTTATTATTGTGTTTGAATTTCTTTATATTCAGAAATTGAGAAAGGAGGTTGTGGAGACCCTGGAATTCCATCATATGGAAAAAGGACTGGCAGCAGTTTTCTGCATGGGGACACACTTACCTTTGAATGTCAAGCAGCTTTTGAATTGGTGGGAGAGAGAACAATTACATGTCAACAAAACAACCAGTGGTCTGGCAACAAACCCAGCTGTGTTTGTAAGAATTATTATTATTTTTTCTGTTTTATTTTTCTGACCTTAGCCTCTTGCTTTTATAGCATTTGTCACTAGCCAGCAGGAAAACATTTCAAAAGACCTTGAAGACTTTTTCAGTCACTTAGTAGGTTTTTTTAGTAGGCTCAGTAGTAGCTCATTTATGGGGAAGATCATACACAGCAGTTTTAGAAAGTTCTTTCCCTTCGTTTCATATTTAATTGAACCATTTAACACTCTTAATGTAAATGTGTGTTGAATTAGACGTTAAATGAGCAATCCCTAATAGCATATAAGTGTTCAAAAGAACTCTTTGGCACATACACACTGATTCTGAAGTGTAAGTTTGCAGATACATGTAAGAAAAGATTGGGTTGTTTGGTTTTTTGGTTTTTTTTTTATATCCTAATAAAGCATGAAAATTAGTATAAGTAAAATAAAGGTATCCAACATGGATAAAGGATGGAAGAAGGGTTGGTAAACTCATTAATTGTGACTTTTGTTTCAAAAGATAAAATATGTGTGTAAGTAAGCTTGTAGATGGATTTAAATAGAAAGGTGGTGGGGTTTGAGTGTTTTGTGGTTTGTTTTTTTTGTTTTTTTTTTTTGTTTTTTTTTTTACTTTTTATTCTGTGGCAAGATAGAGTAAATCTTTTTAGTACATGGGTATATTGAGCACTTCACTTCTCCAGACCATATTATCTTTTTCTATAGTCTTGTAATTCAGTACTAGATTTTCACCACAACCTTAGTGAGGTATCCAATTCTACTTGGACATATATATAATTCGCAGCTGTGTTGGTACGGGATTTACCAAGCTGAGTAAGCTTGCAATAGACTGGAAGAAGTCTCTATATACTCATGTAATGCTGAAATGTGTCAAAGCATGTAAGGCCTGGGCATGGAGACAGTGCAGCTGGAATTCCCTTTGAAGACAGAAGTTGCACTTCTTCATGGTCCTGTATTGCATTGGGTTGATATATTAGTTTCTTTAGACAATAGTGCAGAATATTTTACTGTGCTCCACTCTTTAATGTATACATGCCCTATGAAAGATAGAATCATGTAAACATAGATGGTCAGAGTTGGCAGGGACCTTAATGATTCTGTAATTCCAACCCCCTGCCATGGGCAGGGACACCTGCCACTGCAGCAGGTTGCTCAAAGGCCCATCCATCCTGGCCTTGAACACCTTCAGGGATGGGTCATCCACAATTTCTCTGGGCAACTTGTTACAGTGTCTCACCACCCTCACAGTAAAGAATTTCTCCCTAATATCTAACCTAAATCTACCCTCACAACATCTGTTTTCAGGCACTTGAGTTCAGTTTGATATTTGAAAAGCTGAGTAATGGTTATCATTTATGTAGTAAATACGTAGTAAGCCTTCCTCTTTCTGAATATATGGTACTTCTAACTGAAGTACCAGACACAAGCTCTTGACTCTGAAATCAGTTAGGAACTGTATCGATGAAAATTGGTCCAAAGGAGTGAAAAAAGTGACTCATATTTAAGCATCCTGTACTATCACAAGGAAATTAAGGCTAAAATAAGTTTGTACTATATACACTCAAGAGTTCTTGATGAAAGCACATCTAAATTTCTACTATTATTTGCATCGGCATGACCTTTGTGTGCTCCAGACAAAACTAGCCTTTGTGCTTGACTTTTTTGATTGCCAAATACGTTTTCATGCATATTCCTATTAGAAAAAAATCGTATTTAAATTTAGAGGTTACATTTTCATTTCAGAACAAACCTTCCGATTTTTCCAAATTCTGACACTTTTGCTATCTTTGGCATTCTCTGCATGCTTCTAAAAATCTCTTGCAGGCCTGGTTCAGTTGCTTAGCCTTACTTGGGGAAATAAAAATATGCAAAGCTGACATACTGGAGAAATGTTACAAGTCTTAAACATTTCCATGTTGCTTGTGTAGTAGTTTTGACATACAGATTTCAAAGACATTATTTTCCACAAGAAGAAAAATAATAAAGACAAGCATTTATAATGTTTATGAACAGTATTTTGAGAATCTATTGTTGTTTTCTTTAGTCTCCTGTTTCTTCAACTTCACCACACCGTCTGGAATTATTCTTTCTCCAAATTATCCTGAAGAGTATGGGAACAATATGAACTGTGTTTGGTTAATTATCTCAGAACCAGGAAGCAGAATCCATCTGATTTTCAATGACTTTGACGTAGAACCTCAATTTGACTACCTTACAGTGAAAGATGATGGGATTTCAGATTTACCACCTCTTGGCACTTTTTCTGGCAATGAGGTTCCTTCTCAGCTGGCTAGCAGTGGGCACATAGTAAGACTTGAATTTCAGTCAGATCACTCTACCACTGGAAGAGGATTTAATATCACTTACACAAGTAAGAACCTCTACTTTTATTTTATGCCTAGTCTTAAAAATCATGCTATCTTGATTAACTAAAGTTCAGGTGACTCAGATCAACGCATCCAGTGCAAGTAATTTAACATCCTTCTCAATGGAATCAGCATGAATAAGTTCAGAAAGTTTTTAAGCTTAGATCCAAAATATGGAATCGTTAATGTGAATAGCATAGAAGTGTAAAAACAACACGAGTATCATTGCAAATAAATAGCTCTGGGAACCTGCTTTGCTTTTGTGTTTCATATTCTAGTTAGGTGGTGTGGTATCTAAGAATACAGACTACTAGTAGTATAGATCTCTTTTTTAGCATATACGTGATAGTTACTCTCTGTGGTTTTACTAGTGTCTAAGAACACAGCTGATCTCATGCAGAGGTCTTTCGTATAGAAGTGCACTAATTTAAGAATCGTTCTTCTCTCTGGGTACAGATACTTTAAGAAGGTTAAGAATGTGATACCTTTGATTGCAACCCTGTTTAAGTCTTTGATGCCTAAATTGTTCCTTTGCTTTCAGAGAAAGGCATAATTATTGTCCCTTAGCAGAAAACATGAGGCCTGAGATCTACGTCTGCTTCTATCTGAGCTTATTCAGATTCCTTTTTCCGTATGCTATTGTACCAAAGTAAAGACATACCATAATAAGAACAATCTTGTTACTTACCAAAGGTTATTCCCCCTCCAAAAAAAAAAAAAAAAGACATAATTTAATGTGACTGTCATTCTTATTACTACAGGTACTTCTTTTGTTTTCGTAGTTATTGTTGTTACTGTTGTTATTACTGTTGCTTTTATTATGTTTCTATCAGCCTTCGGTCAGAACGAGTGCCATGATCCAGGCATTCCTATAAATGGGAGGCGTTTTGGAGATAGATTCCTTCTGGGAAGTTCTGTTTCATTTCATTGTGATGATGGCTTTGTGAAGACCCAAGGTTCTGAATCCATAACATGTATTATGCAAGACGGCAATGTAGTATGGAGCTCTACTGTCCCACGTTGTGAAGGTAATCTTTACTTTGCGCTTGCAGTTTGAATAATGAAACTATTTAAATTTAGCTTGCTTTTTACATTTCACACATAAGTAAGACTGCTTTAGCTGAAGTTATTCATTCATATTACTCTAACACTCTTCCGGTCAAATGAGAGAGCAATAATAGAAACAAGATAGCTTGTTTTTATATTCTTGGAAAAAATTAGCATTGTAAAAATCTGGTTGCTATTTCTTTTCAAGTTCTTTTTGTCACTATCATTACTTGGTAGTAAGCTATAGCTGTTATAACAGTTATGGTTGTAGCATGCTGAATAACATAATTACCTACCACATCGAAAAGTGAAGCAAAGTTTCCAGTTAAAAGTCCTTTTTAAAAATTTGTACCTTTAATCTTCTCAGGACAAAAGTACACCTGAATTTCTGCATGTAATATACTAACCTGTAGTACATTTTTTCAAACTCTACACAAGTAATGTAAATGTCATTTTCCTGGCCAGTCATTTTGCCCTGGAAACAATTAATTGTGTATGTTTTGTGTTTTGTGGGTTGCTTCCTCCCCCGCCCCCTTCCCTTATATCTGGAAAAACTTCACAGAGACAAGTGCAAATCATGAATGAAATCAAATAACCTCTCTGAGTTAGATTATTTTTCTTAAAAATATTGAATCAAAATTAGGACTATTAATTTACTACTCACAAATTCATAGAATCATAGGATAGTTTGGCTTAGAAGGGACCTTTAAACATTATCTAGTCCAATCTGCCCTGCAATGAACAGGGTCATCTTCAATTTGATCAAGTTGCTCAGAGCCTCACCCAACCCAGCCTTGAATGTTTAGAGGGATGGGGCATCTACCAGTTCGCAACCTGTTCCATTATTTCACCACCCTCACCACAAAAATTGTTCGTCTTTATATCTGGTTGGAATTTACCCTCTTTTAGTTTAAAACCACTGCCCCTTGTCCTATTGTAACAGACTCTGCTAAAAAGTTTGTCCTTGTCTTTCCTGAGGGCCCCCTTTAGGTACTGGCAAGCTGCAATAAGGTTTCCCCAGAAATTTCTTTTCTCCAGGCTGAACAACCCTGGTTCTCACAGCCTGTCCTTGTAGGAGATAATTTTTATGGTCCTCCTCTGGACCCAGTCCAACAGGTCCATCCATGTCTTCCCTGTGTTGAAGGGCCCAGAGCTAGATGCAGTATTCTAGGTGGGGTTTCACCAGAGTGGATTAGAAGGAAGGTAATTAGAAGAATCACCTTCCTCAGCCTGCTGGCCATGCTTCTTCTGATGCAGCTCAGGATGCAGTTGGCTTTTTGGGATGCTAGCGCATATTCTTGGCTCACATCCATCTTTTTATCCACCAGTAGCCCCAAGTTCCTCTCAACCCTTCATCCCCCAGCTTGTATTGATACTAAGGTTTGCTCTGACCCGGGAGCAGCACTCTGCACTTGGCCTTGGTAGACTCATGAGGTTTGATGGGCCCAGTTCTTGAGTTTGTCCAGGTTCCTCTGGATAGCATCCCATCCGTCAGGCATTTCAACCACACCACAGAGATTGGTGTCATCTGCAGACTTGCTGAGGGTGCACTTGATCCCACTGTCTATGTCATTGATGAAGATATTGAACAATGCTGGTCTGAATACAGACCCCTGAAGGACACCATTTGACACCAATCTCCAACTGGACATTGACTCATTGACCACTACCCTCTGGGTATGACCATTCAACCAGTTTTTCATCCACCAAACAGTCGACCCATCAAATCCATACCTCTCGATTTAGACAGGATGTTGTGGGGGACCATGTCAAAGGCCTTACAGAAATCGGATAGATGACATCTGTAGCTCTTACCTTGTCCACTGATGCAGTCACTCCATCATAGAAGGCCACTAGGTTGATCAGGCAGGACTTGCCTTTGGTAAAGCCATACTAGCTGTCCTTGTCCTCCATTTACCTTAGCATAGCTTCTAGGAGGATCCGTATCATGATATTCCTAGGGACAAAGGTGAGGCTGACAGGTCACTAGTTCCCAGGGTTCACTTTTCTACCCTTTTTAAAATGGGTGAAATTTTCTCATTTTTCCAGTCAGTGGGGACTTCACCTGACTACCATGACTTTTCACATATCATGGAGAGTGGCTTGTCAACAACACCAACCATTTTCCTCGGGACTCTAGGATGCATCTGATCAGGTCCCATAGACTTTTTGTATGTTCATGTTCCTCTGGTGGTCATGAACCTGATTTTCTCTTACAGTGGGAGGGGCTTTACTCCCCCAGTCACCGTCTTGAGGTCCATCCACCCAAGAGGTGTAGGTTGCCAGTGAAGATTGATTTACTATGTTACTTTTCTGAGTTTTTCTTGTTACTGACGTTACTGACTGAGTTATTCTTGTTGCTATTCATTACCATATGGCGTAATAGTTTTAGTTGTCACTGACTAGAGAAATGGAAGAAAAGTGACAAAATTTCCTGCACTGCAGTATGGAATTTGCTGATAATGACACCACTGAGTAGTTGAGGGTTATACAAAAGTTACTAAAATATATTTAACTGCCATTGAAAACCTTCCTGTTTAGACTGTTCCATCTACCTGTGGTAACATCCCAAATCCTTGGTTATGGGACTAATGTTTCTCAAAATTTGCTCAGTTATTTCTGCTGTTGCTTAATCCTGCATCGAAGTCCTCTGACCCCGCTCTAAAAAATACTCCTTCGTCTATCCCTTTTACTTTCATAGCCCTCTTGCTATCCTTTTTATCCCTTTTATGGAGGAGGATTGAGTTAGAGAACTTTTAAACAAATTTGACATGCAGGAATGGGACTGAGGGGACACACCCAAGAGTGTTAAGGAAGCCAGACAATGGCATTGTAAGGCCACTCTCAATCATCTTGGAAAGGCTGTTTAACCTGGGGAGGTTGCTGAGGATGGAAGAAACCAAATTCCTATCTACAGGAAAGGAAAGAAGGAGGATCTGAGGAGCTATAATTCTTACCTCAGTTGCTGGGAAAGTTGATGTAGCAATATTCCTGGAAACAATTTCCAAACAATGAAGAACAAGATGGTGATTGGGAGTGGTTAGCATGGATTTATTAAGGGGAAATCATGCCGTACCAACTCGATAACTCTATGCAATGAAATGACAGGCCTGATGGATGAGGGAAGAATAATGTATATTTTTTTATCTCAGTTTTAGATAAACTGATGAAGTATAGGCTAGAGGAGTGAGGTGGACTGACAACTGACAGAACTGCTGGACTCATAGGGTTATGGTCAGTTTCATGAAGTCTAACTGGAGGCTAGTCTGTACTGTGGTACCCCAGGGGGCATTACTGCATCCAATACTGTTTAAAATCTTTGGTAATTATCTGAATGCTGGGACAGAGTGCACTCTGAGCAAGACTGCAGATGATGTAAAACTGAAAGGAGTGGCTGATACACCGTATGCTTGTGCTCCCATTCAGAGTAACCTTGACAGGCTGGAGAATTGGGCTTAGAGGCAATGATAGGCTCTTCCTATTCAGCATTGGTGAGGCTACATTGGGAGAGGTTTGTGTAGTCGTGGGATCCCTGGTCCAAGAGAGATGCAGACATGCTGCAGTGAGAGCAGTGAAGGGTAACAAAGATGAGTAAGAACTTGGAGCATCTGTCAAACAAGAAGAGGTTGTGAGAAATGGGGTTGTCTAAACTGGAGAGGAAAAGGCTTAGGGATCAGGAGGGTTCTTATCAATGCATATAAATACCTTATAAGACAGTGTAAAGAAGATGGACCCTGACCCATCTCAGTGCTGTCCAGTGACAGGACAAGAGGCAATGGATGCAAAACTGAAATACAAGCAATTCTGTTTAAGCATAGGATAAAACTTCCACTGGGAGAGTCATCAAACACTGGATCAGACTGCCCATAGAGGCTGTGAAGTGTCTGCCTTTGGAGGGAAGGCAAGATCCTGACTGGATATGGTCCTGTGCAATCTGCTGTAATGAGCAGGGGACTGACTAGATGATTTCCAGATGTCCCTTCCAACTTCAGCTGTTCTATGATACAGTGGAATATTTACAACAACCAATTCCATTGAGCTGAATGATTACTCAACAAGGTATTAGATTCCATGGTACAATGAAAATAATTAACTATAAATTACTTGGAACATTTTTTCTGATATTTCCACCATACGAGAACTAAAAACCATGATACATTATTTTTTAACAACATAATGTGCTTTTCAACAGAAGGAGGGTTGGCAGAATCAAGCGCTGTGCTCTTTGTATTAAGATACATATATAAAATAATAAGGTACATTGCAGGACCTATGACTCTGAAGAAAACAAACGGCTTATAATGTAGAAAATTTAGCTGTTGTATATTTTTATGTGCTTTTTAATTCAACATTTTTAAATTCTTTGAATATATAATGTTCTATTGGAAATACTGTGTATTATATAAGTATATATCCTTTTTTCTTTCAGCACCGTGTGGTGGACATTTGACAGCATCAAGTGGTGTTATCTTACCACCAGGATGGCCAGGATATTATAAGGACTCACTTAATTGTGAATGGGTGATTGAAGCAAGACCAGGACATTCCATTAAGATCACTTTTGACAGGTGAGAATCATAAAACCAAACAAGTCCTTTATGGGCACAAATATTTGTTTTATTATTGAAGAAGAAAAGTATCTTTTAAGAATTCAAGCCAGAAAAAGAAATTATGATGCAACACTTACAATACTATTCCTTTAGCAGAAAATTAAAGTTTAAAACTGTATTTACAGCCTCAACCAGTGGGGTTCCACAGGGCTCATTTTTACAGCCAGTACTATTTAATGGTTTTATAAATGGCCTGGACACAGGAATTGAATGTACATTAAGTAAGCTTGCCAATGATACTAAACTAAGAGGAGCTGTGCACTCCTTCAAGGGTAGTAAGGCCTTACAGGAAGATCTGAATAAACTGTAGCAACTTGCTACATTTCTTAAATGCATCATTTTATATTATTTATCAGCAGTCCTATCAAACTGTGTAGGTCACAGGAAGATTGCAAATGTGACGCCCATCTACAAGATGGGCCACAAGGAAGATCCAGGGAATTACAGGACTATCAGTCTGACTTTGGTGCCAGGGAAGGTTGTGGAGCAGATCATCTTGAGTGCTATCATACAGCATGTACTGGACAACCAAGCAACCAGGCACAGTCAGCATAGGTTTATGAAACGCAGGTCCAGCTCGACTAATTTGATCTGTGACATACAAGTATCTAATAATATTGTGATTCTTTTTTTTTTAAAGAAAGTGCTTAAAAAACAAACCAAAATTTAAAAAATCTTCATCATTCAAACATTTTTGTGAAATAAGTAAAAAATATCAATTTGTTTAGATTCAAATATTCTAGATACTAATATCATACTAAATACTCCATTTGTCAAAAAAATGCAAAGGATAGTACAAAAGACAGTGCTTGGAGCTAGGCTGCAGTGGCTTCTCTTTTACTGACTTTCCTGTGTTCTGCTATTACCCAAGGAGAGGCAATAATCTGAGTCTAGATTCACCTTTGCATGTCGTCAACAGTGATGAGCAAAATTTTTCACAATTATTCAGTCTCCTATTTCTAAGAGCAAAAATTAAAAGGGATGAAAATTAAAGGAGAGAGGGGCATAAAAATGTAAAAGTGACTGTTACTGGGTCGAAGATCCATCTTGCTCGATATTGTGTTCCTCATGGGAACAAAAATGCAGAATCCTAGGGAGAAGTGTGAAGACCAGATAAATATATCCAGTCCCCTGCAGCTCAGGACATTCCTGAATTTAAAGGTGTTTTTTTGGTAATGTGCTTAGGGAATTTTTGCAGATAACACTTCCATTGATTTATTTGTTTCCCTCTTGCACCCATGTAAACTTAATATTCGCAACATTCTTCATTTTGGGGAACTCACTGGAATATCTGTCTCGGGCTGAAGTGCCATTGATAGGGGTGTTGTCATATACAGACAAGGTGAACAGCAAGTCACCAGCACTGGACAGCATTCACCCAGCAGTCCTGAATGAATACAAAGATGGGACAGCTGAAAAATTAATTATAGGTTGTGTGTAACTATAACTGTTCTTTTAAAACTGTCTTGATACCTGTGCACTTCAGGAACCAGGTCTTTTAAGTCTTTCATGGACATCTAAGGAACTTACTGTTGGATGGGCAGAGCTGCAGACTGTTGTGTAGCGCTGGTGGCAGCAAGGATAAATGTTATACTGAGGAAATGTTGATATGGTTTTTGTAAAAGAAATCCTATCTCAGAAACACAGAATTCCTTGATAGTGTCAGAAAGCATAGAAATATGTTTGGTATAATTTACCTGGGTTTTCAAAACACAAGTTTTGCATTTTGTACTTCACCTTTGCACCTGAAAAGGGCTATTAAAAAGCTAAGGATCATTTTAATACAAGGAAAGTTATTGCATGAATAAAAATTTAATTAACAGACAATAAAAGTCTCAGAGTGGAATTCGGGGTGTTCTGCAGAGACCTATATTATATTCAAAACTGTTCAGCATATTCAGAAATGACCTTAAAAAGAAGAAACTTAGACTAATAATACTAAGTTATTCAAGATATTAACAAAAGGAATGTCTGAAGAATTGCTGAAGATTCTTACAAGACTGTATGTCTGGGCAATAGTCTGCAGGTAGATTAAACAAATGCAAAATGAATCATATAAGAAAATGTATAACATTTACATAAGAAATATGTAAAATGATGCTTTTTGAACTTACACTGGTCACAGAGCTGCTAAAGTCCAGGTGAAGATTTAAATAGGTTGTACACTTGGTTTACCATATAATTTTTCCAGTCTTGTTTTGCTTTCTTATTATAAATGCATTAAGGTCAGGGACAAAGGAGAGAATGATTAATATCAGAGAAGAATGGGAACTGTTTTCATAAAATTATCATGTTACTTCTTATAACAAGTAAATGATGTTTGCTTTCATTGCATTCAGCAGGAAGTTCCAGAATTTTAAATTGCTATTATTTCTTCTCATTGAAGACTTAATATTTTAATTATAATTTTATGTTTATTTGCTAGCTTTTTTTTTGAAAAAACATATTAATCATCATAAGCCTGAGGGACATCTTCCCAAATGCAGTGAAAGCAAATAGCTATATTATTGTAAGATGCAACATTTTAATTTTAAAAATAGGAATGCGTTGCCTGAAGTTGCACATGTTTAGACAACTGACTATGACATTAACCACTATATAGTATGACCACTATATTTCTGAGGAAATTAATGGGAAGCATATGGTCTAGTTTAGAACTAAATTTACTGAATTTTAGACAGATGCACACACATATTCCACTAACAGAATTCTACAGTTTTAAACAAGGAGTTTACCCTGATCAAAATTGAGAATTCTGATCACTTATAATTTTTGAAGTACAACAGTCAATTGATGTACTCCAGCTTTATATCAGCATTATTACAATAAAGATTCTCTCTCTTTTCCCTAAATGTTTCAACTAGAAAACAGTATTACCATTAAGCACACTAGTTTTAGTAGATGGAGAAGAAACCCTTCATTGCTTTCTTTGGACATTTATACTTTCCTGGCAGATTTATAAAACTGTATAGCTTTACTACTTTGCATTATAAATTTCCTGAAAAATGTTTTATGTATTAATGTTTATTCTGTTTAATGTATTAACTTTGGGAAGTTAATGATAGTCTAATAATCTCCTTTTTTCAATCAAATTATTTTCGTTTGTTAACACAGAGGCTTTGCTACCCAGATTAAAAATTGAATGGAAAACTTTATTACTTATGAGAAACTAACTCTGCTGTCTGATACAACATTAGCATATTATAAATCAGTAAGCAAAATCACTATAAAATAAATTAACAGGTTAACTAATTGATTTTTTTCAATTAATTAACAAGTGCAATATTTTGTCAATCATCTTGTTTAGTTTGGGAAAAACAGAAACCTTTTATAGCTTGCTATATGACTTACCATCACAGATACAGCTGCCAGAATGAAACTTTGCACGCATGTGATATTCATAATGTAAATCATCTTACTCTTGAGCTAATGAAGCCTTAATGTTGCTAGACAAATGTGCCTTACCAGAGCACTTAGAAACTTTTCAGAAATAGCAGAAAATGACTAAGTAACCCTATGAAGACTTCACATTGAAACATTTTGCATTTCAGATCATGACTAATGCCTGGAAGGGTAAGAAGAAAAAAACGGTAATTGATTAGAGTCATAAGAGAAGGGGCTAGTATAACTGCTGACTGGAAGATTTTTGGTACTTTGAAAATTGATGAAAACTCATTGGATGGTATAGAAAAAAACTCCTTATTTGAAACCTACCTAACTATATATAAAAAATAGTGTAACATATCATTATTGAAGTATTTTTCAAATTCTCTGTTAACATTTGGAGAATGTCCTATCTTTTACTAACATAAGGATGCTAATAAACATTAAAATAAAATAAGAAAACAAAAATGAACTCTTAGTTAAGTACTTTCAGTAAGGGTGCAGATCTTCCAATAATAAATTATCTTGATTTATTATTTCAGGGACAGTCCAAATATGGAAAAAAAACCACCCGATCCACTCCCCTCCCCCAAACCCACAGACAAACAAACAAAACGAACAAGTGAACTAGAAATAATTTTCTAAGTTTAAGATGAGCAATAACCTACCGGGAATAAAAATTGTTTTAATGGGTTGCAATTCCTGTAGGAGTTGTTTTAAGTTTTCTGTCTTCAGCAAGGATTTGCAAGTCACTGTTGTCATACAACCCTGCTAAGAAAACTGCAATTGATGTCTGAGAGCACTTTATTCCTAATTAGTTTCCCTCCGAAACATAACTGTCAAAATAATTGAACTATTGAATTATTGATCTTGAGTCCATTCATTATGAGTACAAATAAAGTATTTAAAGCAGCCTAGCAGCATCTGTCTGTTCTCCTCATTTTGCTGCAGGGTAAATCAATGTATAATCTCTGAAATTTTGGAACGGTACTAAAAAACTGTCAAGTACTTCAGTGATGCCCTCTGTGACTGTCTATTTTGGTAAATTAAACAGAATCAGAAAACCTTCCCAGCCACAAGAACTCATGTGTTTGTGCAGTTACATTGGAGACTATTTCAACAATATATTTCGTGAGCTCGCCAACTAGCATTCTCCCAAACAATTATCAAGCATGTCTGGGAGTTAGTGTGGGCAAAAAACCATCCATAATGGGAAATTTGAATAATATCTCCCTGTTTGAGAGGCTAAAGGATATATTTAATAGTATGGATATAGGCCATTCCATGCTAGCTGGCTTCACTGCCAGAAACTGGTCTTCAAAATGCTTAATGTATTAGCAAACCTGCAAGCCCTGTGCAAGCAATCATCTGGATTTTAGCCAACCTATCCAAGGAGAGTAGGTAGCTTGGTTGAAAGCACAGTAAATCTAGAGAATTTTCTGTGTGAGGAGGAAGGAACAATATGAAGGGCTAAAGTCAGTTTCCAAGCAGTCATTAGCTCTGATAGTTAAGCAAACAAATACTTTCCAATTTCTGAATGTACTTTTCTTTTTAGGGTATCATGAGAGAAGAGCTATAGAGACTACTAAATATTTGCTAAATCCAAAATTGCTGTTACTGATACTGATGTGTCTATGAATGTGATTTTATATGACCAATGCTAATTGGTCTGTAAAATATAATGACCATGCTGGGGATCTTGTTCATTCTGTCATCATTACCTAACAGTATAATGTCTATTTACACTTTGAAGGAATGTCCCATATATTTACCCTTTTCTGCATGTTTAATTATTTGCAGTTTTTGTTAATTATAAAAACACAGTTTCTTATCTCCAGACCTACTAAACATGCATCCCATGTTGGCAAGACAGCTTAAATGCATTCACTTTGAGAAAACTGTTGTATTGCATAGGGACACAGTTCATTGCTCTCAGAAGTTGCACTAATAAGCCTTATGGGAATAGAAGAAAGAATGTCAGAACATATGCATTTCTGAAAGATTAACATCTTATGAAAACGAGAATATTGGGCTTGCAGGCAGATATATTTAGACCAGTATAGATATCTGTGTAATAGCACAAACTTTGTTGACAGGAAAATTGACGTATGCGTAGTTTAGATGCTGCAGTTTGAAGAGTATCTGATATAACCACAAACAGTCTTGAAAAGCGCCTGATGTGAAAAAAGCCAGTCAAAGTTTCATCTACAGAAAGAGCAAATTTCAGCTGATTTAAGAACAACCGGTAGTGGATGGCTGCACAATAGACAACCTTTATGAACTGGAAAAATGTGATGTGGTTTAGTGATTGAAACAGACATTAAGTCTGCTGTTGATTTTGAAGTTATTTACTCTTGCAAGTCAACTGTCTCATTAGTTTCCTTCTCTTTCTCCATTCTTGTCTATATCACCTAATTCTTTGTCACATTAAGATAAACCAAGGAATTCTGCTCATTATAACTGTTACAAGTTTCAAAATGATGGTTTGATTTATGTTTAGTATTTTTGTACTGCTTTACTTCATAGGGGAAAAAAAAACTTTTAAAAGTAAAGTAGCAAACTATGTTAGGAAAAAAAAAATGGATAAAAAAATGAAACAGTTAAATATGTAAAACAGCTTTCGCCAAATAGCAAATACTGAAAATATTGAGATGAAATATTATTAAAGATGTTCCTAAGTTATACAACTATTTTTAGCTTGAGAGCAAGAAATTCCTTGAATCTTTATAAGGCAGTGTTCTTTGAGACTCTGCATTTTGTACCCAGATTCCCCACTAAGTATCTTTTTGAAGCCCAGTTATGTGGTTGATACGAAGTATGCTACATTCATTACGGATTTTATGTGATATCAGAAACATCAAAGCAAGGAAAAAGGTGTGTGAAACTGTCTGTAGCTGTTATCCTCAGTAATATACCAATGAGTCTGTACATATGCAAATACTTATATGTATGATATTCTTGATCAGTTACACATGTGTTGCATTCCTAGCAGTTAAAGAAAATAACACCACTCCTTTACCTCACAGCTGATATGCATATATTTTTCAGATTTCAGACTGAAGTTAATTATGATACTTTGGAAGTCAGAGATGGGCCAGGTAACTCATCACCATTAATTGGAGAATACCATGGAACACAAGCACCCCAGTTCCTTATCAGTACTGGAAATTACATGTATCTGCTGTTCACGACGGACAATAGTCGTTCAAGTGTTGGTTTCCAAATTCACTATGAGAGTAAGTTTGATTTTTCTCTGATTTTTATTTCATTTTGAAAATAGCATTCAATTTGGAAATTAGCTAACAAATGTGAACAAATAAACTTCAGTAATTATATTTGTATAAGAGCAAATTATATATGCTCTGTACTGTATTGACAAGTAACTTCGAAACAATTAACTTGGGAATTTTTCTCTTCATGAGTTCTTGTATGCTGTTCAGAATGTTTATGGACCTAGGTGTTTAACCAAGTGGAGAGTAATTTTAGAAACTTGCTCTTATGGTTAAAGATATAGTCTCCTTTTTTGGTTTGGTTTTGTTGTTTGTTGGGTTTTTTCCCCCTTTTTTCTCACTTTCTTTTTCACTTTTTTGTTTTCTTTCGGTTTAATGCACTTTTGCAGTACTGGGAAGAATTGGGCCTTATCCATAATGATTCCAAAAGGCAAATAAATGCATATTAATATCTCTCTGTGAACTATAGAATCATAATAGCATATGCTTTTAAATTAAATACATTAACAGACATATATTAGACTGTCTGTAGTCATACTGAACTTGATAAGATAGTACAGCCATTCACTTAGGTACTGAATAGAAAGAGCTTATGTATTTGGCATGGTTGTGCTAAACAAATGACATTATTTTTATCAGTTGTTCTTATACAGAAACTAACTTGATTGCAGTAAATATACTGTCATATTGAATCTGAAATGAGTGGCTAAACTCATATTTCATAGCTAAGTTGTAACTTGGAAATTTTACAGAGTTGCTATTAGCTTTGGCTCAGACATAGTGGTAATGGCTGAGCAGACAATAGTATGGTAAACTGCAAGGCTATAAAGACAAGGAACAGTTATGTGCAGACGCTGATTTTCCCTGATTGTATAGGGTCTAAATGTTGCTGTTAAGTTTTGTAGTACAATCCTTAAATATTTATACTTTTTTATGTTATTATAAGCCTCTGTCAGGTAGGTGTATTTTGTTCTGTTAAAAATTCAAACACATTCTTAAAGAGGAAGGTTTAATTATTAAAATATTTAGAATAATATTAATATATTCACTTTTTGTTGAAAAAATTAATATATCATACACATATATCACTAGTTTTTCAGTGCTATTTCACTAAGTAGTCTGATGAAATGTCAGAATTAGATTTTATTAGTACACTTTAAA